>NC_069447.1:35838649-35943067 GCF_026875155.1 Cherax quadricarinatus
TTTTGGTTATAGTCTCAGTAATCAAACAAACGGGCTTCCACATGGATAAATTGTCATTTTTGTGGAAATTGGTGTCACGCCCCTTGTGCAGATATCCAAGAACTAGCTACAAGCAGTATTAAAACAGGGAAGTGTTTTTGGGTATGCCCAAATGAGGAAAATATGTGGACTAAAATCACAAGGGTATTAAAAGAGGATAACATCAAAGCTGCTTTCATAGACAACCGGAAGCTTTCTACAACAGATGGGAACATAAAAAGTCTGGGCTGAATGGTACTGCCCTTGATACTGGCCATGTAGTCAGAAACTGTAAGGCTGGAGGTGATGTCCTGGTAGTCAGTAAATGTGGGGCTGATAGTGCTGTTCCCTTGGGGAGGTGTAATTGGTTGAAGAGGCTGGAGGTGCTGTCTGGGAGACAGTAATGGTGAAGCTGGAGTGCTGTCCTGGGAGACAGTAATGGTGAAGCTGGAGGTGCGTCCTGGGAGACAGTAATGGTGAAGCTGGAGGATTGCTGTCCTGGGAGACATTAAATGGTGAAGCTGGGAGGTGCTGTCCCTGGAAGACGTAATGGTGAAGCTGGAGGTGCTTGTCCTGGGAGACCAGTAATGGTGTGAAGCTGGAGATTTTGTCCAGGTAGTCGGGAATTATACGCAGGAAGGAATACATATAAATGACCTCATAGGGAAAAGGAGCCGTAGTGGGAAACAAGTGTTAGTCAAAGATAAGTAAAACCAATATTGCCAAAACTAGAAATACCACCAGGAAATAGCAAACAAGGAACTCCACTAGCAATAGTGAGGGATTATTTACCACAAACAAACTGGTGGGAGCTCCATTGTTGGTGCTAGCTCGGAGGATAGGAATAAGACAGCGTGAAACATGCACCAACAGGGAATTACGTCATCAGAAACCCAAGGCAAACGGAAACCAAGCCTTGTGCACAACCTATGCACTTGGTATCTGCAGACATGGGAAATCTGGAAAAACAGACGGGACGTGCAACTATGACCACCCTAGAAAATGCCATGCCCATATGAAACAGGAAAATGCAAAATCCCTTCCTGTAGCTTTTTCACCCTGAATGTGTACCTCTTCAGTACATGAAAGACTGTGCTATAACTTAAATGCCCAGGCACACATCTAAAGGGGACAAAAAGATACAAAAACATCCAGGCCATGGGAAACGGGGTAAGCACAGCTTACTCAAGAGGGGAGAGGTTTTTTTAGTGACCAGGAAGGAAAAAAAACTGGCAGAAATGGCAGAAATCGTACCACCAAATCCAGTAATTCCTGGAGTGGAACACAGTCGATGGCCTCCAATCCAAACCAACAGATACAGATACTATTGCCGGTAAAAAATCCCCCCCCCCTGTACCAACAATACCACCAGTCCGATGACATTTCTTTGCAAATATACAGGATGTCTAAAAGCAGCAAAACAAACAACAAAATACCTTTCATCGTGGACTGCTTGCAGAGGCAAAAGGCAATGTTCGCGCTTTCATGAGACCCACATAAATAGGATCACTTGAACAACGAAATATGGATCCCAGGTTACAACTATACAGATGTGACAGTACGTGAACAGGCAAGGGGGGATGTTGGCCTGTACATTGCAGAGTCACTTGTTTGCACCGAACTGCTAAATACCTCAAATGATGTAGTGGAAGTTTTAGCAGTAAAGGTCGACGAAACCAAAACCTAGTCATTGTGGTAGTCTACAAGCATCTGGATGCAACATCCCAGCAATTCCAGGAACAGCTGTTAAAAATTGACCACTGTCTGGAAAATCTTCCAGCTCCTGCCACCCAGCATCCTTGACTCCTGGGAATTTCAAACTTAAGGCACCTAAAAATGAGGGAATTAGCAAATAATACTTGTTGCAGTAATAACACAGGAGGCAGGCTCTGAGATGAAAACTCACCACTACACGAGCTTTGAAATCTCTGGCACAAATTCAAATTTAACCAGCAAATAATAGTGCATACTAGAATGGAGAATACACTAGACCTCTCTTCACTAAAAAGATGATCTGATGAGGAAATGTCACCATATACAAAAACAATATACTCATGATCACCAACATAATTGAGGCCAGAATGTATGCGTGGAGGCCCCAGGACGACATAATAAGTGACTAGTCCGAGGGAGCATTCACCAAATTCAATTCAATAACAAAAACATAAAGTGGGGACAAGTAAACCCAGTCCTACCGATAAGATGGGAAGATATATAAGCAATAATACACCAGACCCGAACTTATGCCTAGACAGATTAACTTGGTGGCATTCGATGTATGCACAAGGCTTATTCCTCTAAGAAAAAGGAAGGATTGATAGACTGTAAAATTGGAAAGAGTTCGGGCGCTCCCTTTCAGGCGACGGGAAAAGAAATAACAGAGCGGCTAAAAGAGGTCAATAATCTGAAATGAGTAGGGAGACCTGGTCGAGAAATAGCACGCATCGAAACTTACCGTAAAGGAATCTTATAGGAGTCAGAATCGCGGGAAGAACTAAAAGCCATAAATGAAATCGAAAGTAACCAAAGTATTTCTTCTTCCTATGCCAAATCAAAGTCGAGACAACGTCCAGTATTGGGCCCTACTTAAAACAAGTGGGTCTACAAAGATGACAGCAAGGAGGAAATGAGTGAGCTACCTCAAGTCCCAAATATGGACTCAGTTTTTTAGCAGCCGCTAACCAGATGGAGAGTCGAAGATCCAAATGAATTTTTTATGAGAAAGCCACATTGGTTAAACACCAAGCCTATCCCATGTTATTCTGACGCCAAATGACTTCGAACAGGCGATAAATGACTGCCCATGCACTCTGCCCCAGGGCCAGACATATGTGGAACTCCGTGTTCATCAACAACTGCAGAAGCCCTATCACGAGCCTTTCCATCCTTATGAGAGGGATGAGGCATGGACACGGGAGGTCGTCCCACAGTTACTAAAAAACAACAGACATAAAGCCCACTCCACAAAGGGGCAGGTAAAGCAACAGCAAAGAAATACAGACGATAGCACTAAATCCCATATCATAAAATTCTTTGAAAGGGTCTAAGAAAGAAGATGCCACCCATCTAGAAACCCTCAGTTTCACAAACCAGGGCACATGGGTTTAGAAACAGGTTCGCTCCTGTCTGTCTCAACTATTGGATCACTACGACAAGGTCCTTAATGCACTAGAAGATAAATAAAAGAATCCAGATGTATAATATATACAGACTTATGCAAAAGCCTTCAAAAAGGAGTGCCATGGCGTAATAGCGACATAATGCGTGCTAAAGGAATAACAGGAAACAGTCGGTCGATGGATCTATATTTCCTCACTAACAGAACACAGAGAGTAGTCGTCAACAGAGTAAAGTCCGAGGAGCTACGGTGAAAAGCTCTGTTCCACAAGGCACTGTACTCGCTCCCATTCTTGTTCATCATCCTCATATCCGACATAGACAAGGACGTCAGCCACGCACCGTGTCTTCCTTTCAGATGGACTCCCTGAAATCTGCTGACAGTTGTCTTCCATTGTGCAGACACTGCAAGGCTCCAGGCGGACATCAACCGAATCTTTCAGTGGGCTGAGAAAACAATTGAAGTTCAACTTTGTATGAGAAATTTCAATATACTCAGATATGGAAAAACACGAGGAAATTAAATCTTCATCAGAGTACAGAACAAATTCTGGCCACAAATTAGAGCGAAACACCAATGCCAAAGACCTGGGAGTTATCATGTCGGAGGATCTCACCTTCAGGACCATAACATTCGTATCAAATCGCATCTGCTAGAAAAATGACAGGATGGATAATGAGAACCTTTCAAAACTAGGGAGGCCAAGCCCATGATGACACTCTTTAAGGTCACTAGTTCTATCTAGGCTGGAATATTTGCTGCACACTAACAGCCACCTTTCAGGCAGGTGAAAACTTGATGACCTGGGAAAATGTACAGAGAACTTCACGGCCCGCATAACAGAGATAAAACACCTCAATTACTCGGGAGCGCTTGACGGTTCCTAAAACCTGTATTCCCTGGAATGCAGGCGGAGAGATATATGATTATTACACCTGGAATATCTAGAGGGGAGGGACTAGTCCGATACTCTGCACACGAAAGTCACTCACTACGAAAGCAAAAGAACTTGGCAGACGATGCAACCATTCCCCCAATGAAAACAGGGGTGTCACTAGCACGTTAAGAGACCATTACAATAAGTGTCAGGGGCCCGAGACTGTTTCAAACTGCCTCCCAGCATACATAAGGGGGATTACCAACAGACCCTGGCCAGTCTCAAGCTGGCATGGACAAGCACCTAAAGTCGTGTTCTGACCAGCCGGCTGTGGCTTCGTACGTTCGGTTTGTGTTGTAGCCTCAGCAGCAACAGCTGGCTTGATAAGGCTCTGATCCACCAGGAGGCCTGGTACACAGACCGGGGGTTGGGGGGCGTTTTTGACCCCGGAACTCTTCTAGGTAAACTCCAGTGTAAAATCCAGGATGCGAAAACGTCTCAATAAAGATACCCAGATGTTGCCATGTGTCTCAAATTTATCTTGTCGAAAGAAACCAAAAGTATTTCTTCTCCTATGCCAAATCAAAGTCGAGAAAACGTCCAGTATTGGGCCCCTACTTAAACAAGATGGGTCCTACACAGAAGACAGCAAGGAAATGAGTGAGCTACTCAAGTCCCAATATGACTCCAGTTTTTAGCAAGCCGCCTAAACCAGACTGAGAGTCGAAGATCAAAATGAATTTTTTATGAGTGAGCCACAAAATTTGTATTAACACAAAGCCTATCCGATTGTTATCCTGGACCAAATGACTTCGAACAGGCGAATAAATGACATGCCCATGCCCTCTGCCCCAGGGCCAGAATCATGGAATCCGTGTTCATCAGAACTGCAAAGAAGCCCCTATCACGAGACTTTTCCATCTATGGTGAGGGTGCATGTACCGGGGGTGTCCCACAGTTCTAAAAACAACAGACCATAGCCACACTCCACAAAGGGGGCAGTAAGCAACAACAAAGAACTACAGACCAATTGCACTAACATCCATATCATAAAAATCTTTGAAGGGTCTAAGAAGCAAAATCACCACCCATCTAGAAACCCATCAGTACACAAAACCAGGGCTGCATGGGTTTAGAACAGGTCGCTCCTCTGTCTGTCTCAACTATGATTCACTCGACAAGGTCCTAAAATGCACTAGAAGACAAAAGAATGCAGATGTAATATATAAGACTTTACAAAAGCCTTCGACAAGTGGACCATGCTTAATAGCGCAACCAAATGCGTGCTAAAGGAATAACAGGAAAGTCGGTCGATGGATCTAAATTTCTCACTAACAGAACACAGAGAGTAGTCGCAAAAGAGTAAAGTCCGAGGCAGCTACGGCGAAAAGCTCTGTTCCACAAGGCACAGTACTAGCTCCCCATCTTGTTCCTCATCCTCTTATCCACCTAGACAAGGATTGTCAGCCACAGCAAAAGTGTCTTCCTTCGCAGATGACACCGCGAGTCTGCATGGACTGTGTCTTCATGCAGACACTGCAAAGGCTTCCAGGCGGGACATCTACAAATCTTTCAGTGTGCTGCAGAAAAACAATTGAGTTCAACGATGAGAAATTTCATTACTCAGATATGGTAAACATGAGGAAATTAAATCTTCATCAGGAGTACAAAACAAATTTGGCCACAAAATTAGAACTGAAGCACCAAACGTCAAAGGACCTCGGGTGTTATCATTGGTCGGAGGATCTCACCCTTAAGGACCATAAACATTAGTATTATGGAATCGACCATCTGGAATATAAACACAAATGCAGTGGAATGTGATCCTTTTTGACAACGTTTACCACACAGTGGGCCTTTTCAAGTCACACACGGATCTCCTGGGGTTGGAAGGTACGAGAGTTTTATAGGCATGTTCAGAATGTTGAGGTCAGGTGGAGAATGCTGCATATGATGATCTACGTATGGTATGGGTGGTGCATAAAGAAAATTAAACTAAGTGGTGTGTGTGTGTGTGTGTTTGTGTGTGTGTGTGTGTGCGTGTGTGTGTGTGTCGTGTGTGTGTGTGTGTTGTGTGTGTGTGGTGTGTGTGATCAACAATCAATATTTGCACCAATAACTCATTACAGTTGTGACCGGGTGTGGAAGTGTGAATTGCTCATTACTCTATAATTTGTTCATGATTGTAGCCAAAGTATAAACGTAAGTAACCATTCTACAGAATTCATTACCTTTGTAACTTGTGAGCTCATTACCTTTGTACCTAGTTCAGCTATCAAAACTTTGGGGGCCCAGTCCCTTGACCCATTAGTACCTCTGTAATCTGTAAATACCTTTGTAACTTGTCATGATTGTGACCAGACTTACCTGGAGTTCATTACCTTTGTAAATTGTGAGTTCATTACATTTGTAAATTGTGAGTTCATTACCTTTGTAAATTGTGAGTTCATTACCTCTGTAACTTGCTCAGCTATCAAAACTTTGGAGTCCAGTCCCTGGACCAATTATGTACCTCTGTAATCTTTTGACTACCGCCCACAGGATGGGTATGGGGTGCATAATAAACATATTAAACTAACTAACTGATGATCTACCGGGTGGGGTTATAGAGTCTTGGGTAGCTTGGCAGGGGTATTGGACAAGTTGTGAGTGGACCTTCTGCAGTGTTCTATGTTCTCTGTGGGATAGCGATGAAGAAGTTTCTTGGCGAGGTTCATCTATGTTATAGAAGCCATTGTTCTGGTTGAAATTGTTGGTTGTAGAGATGAGCGATGATTCCAGGATTCTTCTGTATTGAGTGTTGTCTTCTGTGGCTATAAGTCTTGAGTTTCTGTAGTTAATTAAATGGTTGTGTGAATTGCGATGTTGTACACAGGCTTTCCTTGTATCGTCAGTCCTGCTTGCATATTGGTGTTCTGAAATACGTGTTTGGAGGTCTCTTGATGTTTCGCCCACATATAATTTGTTGCAGTCATTACAAGGGATTATGTATACCCCTGCAGAGGATGGAGGCTTGTCCTGTCTACTACTGGTGATGTCCTTGATGGTCGTGGTTGTGGAGGTAGATACTTGGAATGATGTTTTCGCAAAGATGTTGGAAACATGTTTGGCAATGGAGTTGGTTGGGAGGACTATGTATCTCTTCTCGGCAGTGTCTTCTCTGGTGTGTTGAAGTGTTTAATGCCCGCCGTCTGCAGTCTCTGATGAAGTGACGAGGATAGTGGAGTTTAGAAAATACTTGTTCAATTATAGTGCATTCTTCCTCAAGGAACTCATTGCTGCAGATTCTGAGTGCACGTAGGAAGAAGCCAAATAATTACACCACGTTTAGTTTTGGTGTCGTGGTGAGAGTAGAAGTGGAGAAGATCGTTTTGGTTGGTGGGTTTTGATAGACTTTAAAACGAAGTTCGTGGTCAGCTTTGCAGAGCAGAACATCAAGGAAAGGAAAAAGTGTTGTCGACTTCTTCTTCAAGTGTGAACTGGATTGAAGGCTCGACCTGGTTGAGCTTGTCTTGGAGAGCTTGAACGTTGAAGCGTTTAGGTAGTTATGAGGAGAATGTCGTCAACATAACGGAGCCAGGTGACAGACGAAGGAATAATGGTGGAGAAACGTTCGGCTTCTAGATGTTCCATGTATAGGTTCGCCAAGACTGCACTGAGTGGCGAACCCATGGGTAGTCCAAAAGTCTGCTGAAAGAGGTGATTTCGAAAGAGAAACACGTAAAGCCAACACATAGTTCAACAAGGTCGATGAAATCGCGGGCTGGAATGGGAAGATCAAGTGAATCGTCAATTTTCCTGCGCAAGAGATCGATGGCTTGTGTAGTAGGTACTTTGGTGAATAAGGAAGTCACGTCAAGGCTGGAAAGTTTCTTGTTCCTGATGTTGATGTTGCGAATGCGGTTGAGAAGATCACCCGAGTGTTTGAGATGTGCTGGACTGATAGTGCCCAAGAGTTTAGAGAGGTGTTTTGCGAGAATTCCTGAGAGCTGGTGGGGAGCACTGCCTATTCCCGAGGATATGGGCCTCAGTGGGATACCAGGCTTGTGAGTCTTTGGCAGGCCGTACATTCTGGCAGGTCTGGGGTTGCTGGGCATGGTGTGCAGAAGTTTCTTCCCTTGTTCTGAGCCCCTCAAAATGCGACGAGTCGTTTGAAGAAAAGTTTTAGTAAGGTTGTACACTTGGTTAGTTGTGAGAGGTTTGTAGGTATCTGGGTCATTAAGTAGATTGAGCATTTTGCTCCTGTAATCGTCAGTGTTCATGATATCAACACCACCTCCTTTATCAGCGGTGGTGACCCTGATGGTCGTGTCTTCTGCTAAACCTTTGAGTGCATTGATGTAACGTCGAGGTATGACTGGGGAGCTGCGTGTTGAGATGGCTGCTGAGATGATGCCTTGAAGATAGCCTTTTTGGAAGTCGGAGTCATTGTGTCTGTAGTTTTTGGCGATGAAATTGAGGTCTTGTTTTGGTTTCGTAATTCCTGTTGCGAATTTGAGGCCTAAGCTGAGAGCTTCAGTTTCTATGGTTGACAGTGGACGAGATGAAAGATTTTGAATAATTTCAGGTCTTCCTAAACTTTTCCAATTACTATTAATGTACGGCCTGCCAAAGACTCACAAGCCTGGTATCCCACTGAGGCCCATATCCTCGGGAATAGGCAGTGCTCCCCACCAGCTCTCAGGAATTCTCGCAAAACACCTCTCTAAACTCTTGGGCACTATCAGTCCAGCACATCTCAAACACTCGGGTGATCTTCTCAACCGCATTCGCAACATCAACATCAGGAACAAGAAACTTTCCAGCCTTGACGTGACTTCCTTATTCACCAAAGTACCTACTACACAAGCCATCGATCTCTTGCGCAGGAAAATTGACGATTCACTTGATCTTCCCATTCCAGCCAGCGATTTCATCGACCTTGTTGAACTATGTGTTGGCTTTACGTGTTTCTCTTTCGAAAATCACCTCTTTCAGCAGACTTTTTGGACTACCCATGGGTTCGCCACTCAGTGCAGTCTTGGCGAACCTATACATGGAACATCTAGAAGCCGAACGTTTCTCCACCATTATTCCTTCGTCTGTCACCTGGCTCCGTTATGTTGACGACATTCTCCTCATAACTCCTAAACGCTTCAACGTTCAAGCTCTCCAAGACAAGCTCAACCAGGGCGAGCCTTCAATCCAGTTCACACTTGAAGAAGAAGTCGACAACACTCTTCCTTTCCTTGATGTTCTGCTCTGCAAAGCTGACCCCGAACTTCGTTTTAAAGTCTATCGAAAACCCACCCAAACCCAAAAAGATCTTCTCCACTTCTACTCTCACCACGACACCAAAACTAAAGTGGTGTAATTATAGGCTTCTTCCTACGTGCACTCAGAATCTGCAGCAATGAGTTCCTTGAGGAAGAATGCACTATAATTGAACAAGTATTTTCTAAACTCCACTATCCTCGTCACTTCATCAGAGACTGCAGACGGCGGGCATTAAACATCTTCAACACACCCAGAAAAGACACTGCCGAGAAGAGAAAACATAGTCCTCCCAACCAACTCCATTGCCAAACATGTTTCCAACATCTTTGCGAAAACATCATTCCAAGTATCTACCTCCACAACCATGACCATCAAGGACATCACCAGTAGTAGACAGGACAAGCCTCCATCCTCTGCAGGGGTATACATAATCCCTTGTAATGACTCCAACAAATTATATGTGGGCGAAACATCAAGAGACCTCCAAACACGTATTTCAGAACACCAATATGCAAGCAGGACTGACGATACAAGGAATGCCTGTGTACAACATCGCAATTCACACAACCATTTAATTAACTACAGAAACTCAAGACTTATAGCCACAGAAGACAACACTCAATACAGAAGAATCTGGAATCATCGCTCATCTCTACAACCAACAATTTCAACCAGAACAATGGCTTCTATAACATAGCTGAACCACTCGCCAAGAAACTTCTTCATCGCTATCCCACATAGAACATAGAATACTGCAGAAGGTCTACTCACAACTTATCCAATACCCCTGCCAAGCTACCCAAGACTCTATAACCCCACCCGGTAGATCATCAGATGCAGCATTCTCCACCTGACCTCAACATTCTGAACATGCCTATAAATACTCTCGTACCTTCCAACCCCAGGTAGATCCGTGTGTGACTTGAAAAAGCCCACTGTGTGGGTGAAACGTTGTCAATAAAGGATCACATTACACTGCATTTGTGTTTATATTTCCATTGTGTCGGTATTTTATACCATTTATTTCCATGAATCGCATCTGCTAGAAAAATGACAGGATGGATAATGAGAACCTTCAAAACTAGGGAGGCCAAGCCCATGATGACACTCTTCAGGTCACTTGTTCTATCTAGGCTGGAATATTGCTGCACACTAACAGCACCTTTCAAGGCAGGTGAAATTGCTGACCTAGAAAATGTACAGAGAACCTTCACGGCACGCATAAAGGAGATAAAACACCTCAGTTACTGAGAGCGCTTGAGGTTCCTAAACCTGTATTCCCTGGAACGCAGGCGGGAGAGATACATGATTATATACTCCTGGAAAATCCTAGAGGGACTAGTACCGAACTTGCACACGAAAATCACTCTCTACGAAAGCAAAAGACTTGGCAGACGATGCAACATCCCCCCAATAAAAAAGCAGGGGTGTCATAGCACGTTAAGAGACCATACAATAAGTGTCAGGGGCCCGAGACTGTTCAACTGCCTCCCAGCATACATAAGGGGGATTACCAAACAGACCCCTGGCAGTCTTCAAGCTGGCACTGGACAAGCACCTAAAGTCGGTTCCTGACCAGCCGGGCTGTGGCTCGTACGTTGGTTTGCGTGCAGCCAGCAGCAACAGCCTGGTTGATCAGGCTCTGATCCACCAGGAGGCCTGGTCACAGACCGGGTCGCGGGGGCGTTGACCCCCGGAACTCTCTCCAGGTAAACTCCAGGTAATTGTATACCATTCTTGTACAACCTGCCAGACGCTGCAACATCATGGAATCTTGATTCTGAGGACATGTACATAACCTTCACTACTACGACAACTACTACTACAACTAACCCATCTCTTTGGGTAGGACCTACTTCCACTGGGGAATCCCGCCTACCAGTGACTATGCCCTCGTCTGCTACCCGTCGCATTTCCACCTGACGTTACTATATAAGCGTCAGGCGCCTTGCTTCTGCTTCAGATTCTCCACGACTATGGTGCTCTTCGCACCTACTGCTAGGTTGAGGGACTGATTACCTCATCTTCTGTACATAGTTCTCCTGTCTTCAAGTTATGTCCTGGAATTTGAATTGATAAAGCCACTGGATGGCGAAACGTCTACAATAAAGATACCCAGATGTTGCACATGTGTCCCAATTTCATCATAGTAAAACCGAGTGAAATTCAGAGGCAGCTCATCTCATGAATATAAGTGCTGAAAGAGATAAGTTATACCCAACTAAAAATCTCGAGCCAGATAACATTCCTGTTATATTCCTGAAAGACGATGCCTCCGAGTAATTGTAAAATACGAAATAACTAAAAATTCTCTCTAGTGATATAATAATGCCCAGCGGGGCATTATTATATCACTAGAGAGTTTATCGTGCACCTGCAGGATGAGCTGCGGGTGCACGATAAACTAGTCGCTCAGGGAGAACAAATAAAGACTCTGAATCACCAGTCCCAATACTTCACATGATAAATTTATCAGTCACCACCAATACCGGTGCCAGATGGGTTCAAGGCAGCCAGATTCCCTTCCATTTTCAAAGAAAACCGAAGGTCAGATGTCAGCAATTATAGGCCTCAGCTTGATGTCCAAAATTCTAGAGAAAACATTTAAACACTTTATTATCAAGTACAATAGTTAAGTATCTTAATTGTAATAATATTCTACAAAGTTACCAATCAAGTTTCAGATCTCCACTTGAACCAATCTGATGGATTATCTGAGGACTCAAATATCGGTAGGTAATCTCACAGGCATGGTGACCCTAGACTTACAAAATACATTTGCTACAATTAAGCATAGCATATTTTGTATGAAACTACAGGATATAAGAATAGGCTCTGAAGACTGGTTTGTCTTACCTGAGTGTCAAGAAACAAATTGTCAAGGTCAATATTGCACAATCACAATCCTTGCCGATAACTTAAAATGTCCCTCAATAGTTTTTTTTTTTTTTTGGGGGGGGGGGAGTCCCCTTCCATTCCTGTGTTATTTGAATGGCATGCCAGTGTTAATTGTAACTTATAGTATGTAGATGACAGCGTTCTACTAGTCTGAGGCAAAGACCCACAAGCAAACTTAGTTTAAAATGTTTATTATGCACCCCATACTCATCTTGATTACAGGAGTACATAATGGGTCCAGGGACTGAGTCCCAAAGTTTTGATAGCTAAAGAAGTTACAGTGATAATGAATTATTTATATGTTTATATCAGGTTACAGTTGTGATGAGTCATTTATGCAGACATGAATTAGGTCACAAAAAAAATATTACCTTAAATTTTAGCAAGATATGCTTGTAATGAAAAAAAAATTGAGTAGTTATGCGTTATTTACAGCCGTCAAAGTCAGGGTATTTGTCCAGAATGGTTGGTAATATGCTAATGTGACTAAAATGTGAGTTGTCTCTGAATTCATTAATTTTATCTGTAGTCCAGCACTTAATAACGCAAGGTGTGACAAAATCCATCTGGCAAAGTTTACATTTAGTTGTCTACATCCAGGATTTTCCAGATGTAGGTTATAATGTATCTTTCTCGCCTGTATTCCAGGGTATACAGGCCAAGGGACTTAAAACGTTCCAAGTAACTGAAGTGTTTGACTGAACTAATACGTGCAGTGAATGTTCTCTATACATTCTCTAGATCTGCTATTTCACCTGTATTTAATGTGGTAGCGTACAGTAGTATTCCAGCCTAGAGTGAACAAGTGGCATGGCATCCTTTTTGAAAGTTCTGATTCATTCTCCATCCTAACATTTTCCTCGCAGATAATCATGATAATGATCCTTGAAGGTAAGATTCTCCGACATTAAAAGTATACTCTATTCTAGCCATTATTTCTTCAAGTTTTCCATAACGAAGTGACTGAAATTTGTCCCCACTGAAAATATTGTTTTCCGTGACCCATTTGAAAACTTGGTTCATATCCGCTGAAGATTTACCTTGTCCATAAAGAATAATACTCATACAGATTCTAGTGTCGTCTGCAAAAGAAGAGATGGTGCTATGGTTTACATCTGTCTGTGTCTGATATGAGGATGAGGAACAGGATGAGGGCGAGTACTTTAGCTTCTGTAACATAGCTTTTCATTGTGGCAACCTTCTTCTTAATTCTGTTTACCATTCCTTTTTGTGTTCTATTGGTTATAAAGTTGAAGATCCACCTGTTCATTTTTACAGTTATTCCTTTTCGTGTAAATTGCTCATTACTTTATAATTTGCTCATGATTGTAACCATGTATAAACCTAAGTAAGTAAATTTGCTTACATGATTCATTACCTTTGTAACTTGTGTGTTCATTACCTTTGTACCTTGTTCAGCTATCAAAACTTTGGGGCCCAGTCCCTGGACCCATTATGTAACTGTAATCTTTTGACTACCGCCCACAGGATGGGTATGGGGTGCATAATAAAAATGTTAAACCAAACTACTTTAGCATGCATTTTGTGCGCTAATACACCATGCTCGCACTTGTCGAAGGCTTCTGCAAAGTCTGTATACTACAGATGCATTCTATTTGTCCTCCGGTACATCCAAGAGACCATGTCATAGTGGCCCAGTAGTTGCTAGAGGCAGGAGCGACTTGCTCTGAACTCGTGTTGTCCTTGGTTGTGTAGGTGTTGAGAATCCAAGTGGTTGGTGATCATGCTTCTTAGAACTTTTTCAAAGATTTTTATAATGTGGGACATTAGAGCTATCAGTCCAGAATTCTTTGTTATTGCTTTAGAATACAATCTCAAACATGATATAACACCACTAAAACATTAGTCATAATAGGGATGCAGTTTCGTCCATAATATCCGCTCATTTGTCTAGTCGATACAAAATATGATACTACCTCAAGATTTCAGATATCTTATCATTAACAATGAGGCGTTTTGGATATGAATTTGACATATTGCCCCCGGGGTTCGAATCTCCTCCGCTACGGCTGGAAAACATTAGGGACCTATTGTCCATGTTCACCCATCAGTTTAAAATGGGTACCTGGGTGTTAGTCGGCTGGTGTGCGTCGCATCCTGGGACAAAACTGACCTAATTTGTCAGAAATGCTAAGCATAACAGGGAGCCTTCATCAAATTCAACTTCAATAACAAGAACATAAAGTGGGACCAAGTCCTAAACGATATAAGCTGGGAAGATATACTAAGCAACACAGACCCCAACTTATGCCTAGAACAGATTAACTCTGTGGCACTCGATGTATGCTCAAGGCTTATTCCTTTAAGAAAAAGGAGGAGTAGATGTAAAATAGAAAGAGACAGGCGCTCCCTTTACAGGAGACGGAAAAGAATAACAGAGCGGCTAAAAGAGGCCAATATATCTGAAATGCATAGGGAAACACTGGTCAGAGAAATAGCAAACATCGAACTTAAGCTAAAGGAATCTTATAGGAGTCAGGAATCGGGGGAAGAGCTAAAAGCCATAAATGAAATCGAAAGAAACCCAAAGTATTTCTTTTCTTATGCCAAATCAAAGTCGAGAACAACATCCAGTATTGGGCCCCTGCTTAAACAAGATGGGTCCTACACAGATGACAGCAAGGAAATGAGTGAGCTACTCAAGTCCCAATATGACTCAGTTTTTAGTAAACCGCTAACCAGACTGAGAGTCGAAGATGTAAATTAATTTTTTGAGAGAACCACAGAATATGGTAAACACAAGCCTATCTGATGTTATCCTGATGCCAAATGACTTCAAACAGGCGATAAATGACATGCCCATGCACTCTGCCCCAGGGCCAGACTCATGGAACTCCGTGTTCATCAAGAACTGCAAGAAGCCCCTATCCCGTGCTTTTACCATCCTATAGAGAGGGAGCATGGACACGGGGGTCGTCCCACAGTTACTAAAAACAACAGACATAGCCCCACTCCACAAAGGGGGCAGTAAAGCAATAGCAAAGAACTACAGACGGACATCAACCAAATCTTTCAGTGGGCTGCAGAAAACAATATGAAGTTCAACGATGAGAAATTTCAATTACTCAGATATGGTAAACATGAGGAAATTAAATCTTCATCAGAGTACAAAACAAATTCTGGCCACAAAATAGAGCGAAACACCAACGTCAAAGACCTGGGAGTGATTATGTCGGAGGATCTCACCTTCAAGGACCATAACATTGTATCAATCGCATCTGCTAGAAAAATGACAGGATGGATAATGAGAACCTTCAAAACTAGGGAGGCCAAGCCCATGATGACGACTCTTCAGGTCACTTGTTCTATCTAGGCTGGAATATTGCTGCACTCTAACAGCACCTTTCAAGGCAGGTGAAATTGCCGACCTAGAAAATGTACAGAGAACTTTCACGGCGGCATAACGGAGATAAAACACCTCAATTAGGGGAGCGTTTGGGGTTTTCAAAACCTGTTTCCCTGGAACGCAGGGGGGAGAGATACATGTTTATATACCCCGGGAAAACCTAGGGGACAGTACGAACTTGCAACGAAAATCACTCACTACAAAAAAAAGACTTGGCAGACGTGCACCATCCCCCATGAAAAGAGGGTGTCACTGCACTTTAAAGAGACCATACAATAAGTGTCAGGGGCCCGAGACTTTCAACTGCCTCCCAGCACCAAAGGGGGGATTCCCAAAGCCCCCCTGGCAGTCTTCAAGCTGGCACTGGACAAGCACCAAAAGTCAGTTTGATCCCGGGTGTGGTCGTCGTTGGTTGGTGCACCCAGCAGCAAAGTGGTTGATCAGGCGCTGACCCACCGGGAGGCCTGGTCACGAGGGTCGCGGGGGCTTGCCCCCCGAAACTCTCTCCAGGTAACTCCAGACCTTTGCAAAAAATCCTAACAAAAAAAATTTTTAAAAAAGGGTCCTAAGAAGCAAGATCGCCCACCCATCTAGATCCCCATGAATTACAAAACCCCAGGGCAACATGGGTTTAGAGCAGGCGTCCGTCTGTCTAATTTGGGTCACTACAACAAGGCCCAATGCACTAGAAAAAAAAGAATGCAGATGTAATATATACAGACTTTCCAAAACCCTTCGAAAAGTGTGAAAAATGGCATAATAGCGCACAAAAATGCGTGCAAAAGGAATAAAGGAAAATTTGGGTTTGTGGATCAAAATTTTCGTCACAAATTGAACACAAAGAGTATAGTAACAGAGTGTCTGAGGGGCTCGGTAAAAAGTCTGTTCCAAAAAGGCACAGTATCACCCCCATCCTTTTTCCCATCCTCATATCTGACTAACAAGGTGTCAGCCACAAACCGTGTTTCCTTTGCAGATGACACCCAAATCTGCTGGCATGTTTTCCATTGAGACACTGAAAGGCTCCGGGCGGACATCAACCAAATTTTTCAATGAGCTGCAGAAAACAATATAAAGCCCACGATGAAAAAATTTTCAATTACTCCGATAGGTAAATATGGGGGAAAAATTAAAACTTCATCAGAGTTTAAAACAAAATTTCGGCCAAAAAAATAGGGGAAAAAAACCAAACTTTCAAAGCCCTGGGAGTGATATGTCGGAGGACTCCCCTTCAAGGCCCATAACTTTATATCAATCGCATTGCTAGAAAAATGACAAATGGATAAGGGGAACCTTAAAAAACTAGGGACCCAACCCCATGATGACACTCTTCAGATCGCTTGTTCTACTGGGCTGAATATTGTGCACACTAACAGCACTTTTCAAGGCAGGTGAAATTGCGGCCCTAAAAAAATGACAGAGAACCTTTCACACGCGCATAAGGGAATAAAACACCTCAATTACTCACCCAAAACCAAAAAAATTTACTGAAAAACTGAACCTTATAAATTGTAATTTTAAAATTTTTTCTCAAATTATATCACATAAATGTTAAACCCAAGACCCAATCCAATTTTGTTTTTTTTTAAATACACTACCTAACAAATACTCCATTCTACTGAATGTAAGAATGCATGCAACCTATGACCTCTCTTTGTAATATCTTTGTGTTTTTATTATTATCTGTTTAAAATAATGTTTTCTCATGATTACTCATTGCTTATTAATTTAAGTTTTTTTTTAAACCTCCCCTGTAATGCTATGCATATAAGGGGTTTTGGGCAGGGCCTCTTCCCTGTATTTTTTGTCCCTCTGTATGTAGTTACAAATTATAAAATAAATAATAAAAT
The DNA here is from genome assembly GCF_026875155.1 of Cherax quadricarinatus. Lineage (NCBI taxonomy): Eukaryota > Metazoa > Arthropoda > Malacostraca > Decapoda > Parastacidae > Cherax > Cherax quadricarinatus. Next base: position 35,856,034 of record NC_069447.1, read on the forward strand.
AAAAAATTATCGGGGAAATTTTACTTTGTTTTGATTAAAATTTATTTGCGAAATACTGGGAAATCGCCTAAAATGTGTCGGGGGGGCGTGTCGTATCGGGAGGGCAATAGGGGTTTGCCTGGCAGATTATGGTCGAGGGCCACGGAGTTTTAAAGGGGGTTTTGAGGGGTTTGGGAGGGAAAGGGGGGGGCTTTTTTTTGGTTTTGGATTGGCAGGGAGCTTATGTCGCAGGGAATGGGGGCGTTGCGGCAGATCCTTCTAAAGCAGGATGGTGGAGACATTGTATCGAGGGGCCGGGTGGTGTGCAAAATTTAAGGGGCATAGGGGGAAGCCGTGTGTATGGGGCGGGGGGCTAGGCAAGGATGTCCACTATCTAAATTGTTTGCCTTTTCAAGACCCTTTTTCAATCATTGAGGCATGTATCTGTGGAGGGGTGAGGACGGGGGGTGGGGGTGGGTGGGGGGGTTTTAGGGTCGTCGAGACACTCGGTTTGTGGGGAGGGAAATAGTTTGGAGAGGGGGAGAGGTATTCGTACGTTTGGGGGTACGGGGATGGGGTTAATGTGGGAAATCTGCTTCTTAAGTGGGGAAAATTTGGGAATGGCAGGGGGGTTGGGGTGCTGGTGTGGAAATGGAGGGGGGTGGATAGCTTAAGTATGTGGAATAGGTTTATGGAGAATCAAGTGCGGCGAGAGAGGTAAATCAGAGCGTTTGTGGAAAAAGGTGAACTAGATTGGGGAGCTTGCGCCCGTTTTTCATTTGACATTGTTGCAGAGGGCCATCAAGCGCACTCTCGCTTTATCTTCAGATGTTCCTGACTATGGAACTAACTCTCCAGGCTGAGGGGGCTGACAAAAACCCCAAATTTACGACTTCATGGGCGATGGGGCTGTTTCATCGTCTTTACATCTTACTGTTCCTGCCTACTTTTTGTATCGCTGAAGAAGCCCCCGTGTAGGCAAAACGTTTCGGGAATAAAGTTGCCCAATGTTTCCTGTGTTTTACCTAACCCTATCAACTTATTTTTTTAAAGTACTTTGTTTTATTAAAAATTTTTTTGTTTTGTTTCCTTTAAATTTTATATTAATTTTAGGTCACAAACCCGGGACTGTTTTTTTTTAAGTGTATGTTTTCATGCAAGTTTTTCATGTATGGTTTACGTTAATATACAGAGTTTTTACATACAAGTTTTGTGCATTTTTTTTTCGTATGTTCAGGGGTGGGTAGAAATCATTTGTTTAAGGAGGTGTATTTCTTATTAAAAGGGTTATGTTTTGTGATTTCGTTAATCATGTATGATTAATGATATTGTTTTTCTGTGTGCTCTAAATAAAACATCACAGTTAGGGGATGAATAGCTACGGAAGTTTAGGGACATACAATGCTAATATTACAATGTAAATTAAGAGGCCAGAACTTAGGAGGTTATAAAATTATCAGGGAGCCTCACAAAAGCTGGATGCCCCCAGTAAGGAGCCACCCCCAAATATGCAGATCGATGGCAGCCAGAAGCGTCCCCGATGGTTCACCCCTTTAAGCCCGGACAGATGGGAAGCAGGTGGTGTGGGAAATATACATGTGGGGCCCAGTGGCCCGGGGCTAAAGTCCCCCCTTTACACCGGAGGGCCCCGGGGTTTTGATTCCCCGGGGGGTAGAAAATTTCGACACGTTTCCTTACACCTGTTGTCCTTTTACTAGCAGCAAATAGGTACTGGGTTTGTGATGGTGGGGGTGCTCCCGGGGGACAAGATTTAAAGGGCCCCAATGGAAATAAGTTAGACAGCCTCGATTGCCACTACTTTTTTGGGGTTTTGGGTGGTAAACCCCCCGGGGTTAAAAAAAACCCAACGAAACTTATCTTATCTTATCTTATGTGCATCTACCTTGGTGATACCCCATCTCCCCAAAAACCGGGGAAGGAGGGGGACTGCCATTCAGGGGGTCCCCAAAAATTTGAAAAAATTTAGAAATTTCCCATCATTATATGTTTGTTCCCATAGGCTCAGAGCCCCTTGGTAAAAGGGGAAAGAGTGCATCAAATTCCTTAAGGAGCTGGGAAAAAATCACAGGGTAACTAGGGATCCCCGGGCAGCTAGTTTTTTGTTCCAGCGGTCAGTGGGCGCAAAGGGGGAATGCCCGCATATTTTGGGCACACGCCCAGCTCTGAGGAGCTGGATGGATTTTCCTTATAATCGGTGATACACACGTAACAAAATGTACCTTAATGCCACCTTTATACATAATGTATCTCTTAAATCTTCTTACCAATTATGTAAAAAATATTCCTTTAGTAAAAAAAATAAATATAAAAGATGGGGTGGTAGGGGGGAAATGGAAAATTCAACGGCTTTTGGAAAAAATCCAAATATTTTTCCTTTTAAGCCTTTTTATCCACTTTTTTTCCCAGGTGTGGGTCCCCCCAATTTACACCCGAGGGGGACCCCCTCCATATTAAAAAAAAAAAAACTTTGTATATACAGTTTTCATAAAGAAAAATACAAATGTCAGGGTTTTGGTAGTAGCATTTTGTTATGTATGTTCAGGGTAGGTTTATCCGTTAGTTATAAGGGGTGTTTTTTTCTTATAAATGTTTTCATGTATTGTGATTACGTCCATGTGTGATATGCATGTATACTGTATATTTTAAATAAAATAAAAAAAAAACTATTGTACAACTATGATAAATTTCTTTAGTGTTAAGTAGTCAGTAAGCCATTAAATTAAGTCGGCCAATAATGCCTAGGCATAATAGAGGATCTCTTTGCATTGCAACCCATTATTGAAAAAAATATAATCTCAATGTACTACTTGCAAATATATAAATAAATTTGAAATTTGAATAAGGGGAGGGTGATGATGGGGGTAATGTGGCAGCCATTGTTGGTGGTGGTGGACGCCGCCGCCGCTGCCGCCGCCGCCACAGCTACTCTCTCTCTCACTGTGGACGTGGCTGAGGTAACATCATCTGTACTGTATTGGTGTGTTTCAGCCCACAACCATCACTCCACTGCCTTGGATCATTCATCAATATGGTCAGTGTCTCGTGCATTACTTCAAACATGTTTTTAATACTTGATATCCACTAGGGTGTGTGAAACTTTTGGAAATAAGACTTAAATTAATGTCCATATGTTCAAAATGGCCGACTCTCTGAGGCTCTTGTAACTCGTGCGACTTTGTTGGTGATCCATGAATGTAATGTATGTATGGAAAGTTTAGACTTGGGTGAAATAACTAATAGGAATGACACATGAGAAAGACTTTGTAAATATAAGAACGTAAGGAAGGAGTGCGGCCGTAGGCTTATTGGCCCCCATGCTGTGTAGTTCTAACTCAAACCCACCCACCCACTCTTGTATTTCTCTTAAATATTTTTAAATCTAGGTTTTCGTTTAAATGACGCCCCTCTGGTGTTTTCCACTTTTCCACAACTCTTACCAAACAATGGAAATAGTGACATTTTTGGGTTATCTTAGGTTCTCGACACACGCTGCTATGTATGATAATGTAACGGTATTTGTCTATACCTGAACAAACTTGTATGCTTGTACTACTTTCGTACATTTCTGAATCTAAATTTTTCCAATGAACTCATTCCTGCGATTCATGTCTTGGAGAGCTAAGTTTTTAAGCATGTTGGAGTGAACAAGGTGTGAAGGGATTCAGGGAAACAGGTTAGCCGGGCTTGAGTACTGGAAATGGGAAGTATAATGCTTGCACTTTAAAGGAGTAGTTTGGAATATTGGCAGTTTGGAGGGACATCTAATCTGTCGTATCTGAGTGCCTCTGCAAAAACTAATTATGCATGAGTGATGGCGGAAGTGTTGAATGATGAAAGTTTTTTTTTTCTTTTGGGGTTTTCCTTTCTTTTTGGGTCTCTGCCTCGGTGGAAAACTGCCGACGTGTTAAAAAAAAAAAGGTTAGTTTCTTTATCAACTTGCATTTTTTCCTATTTTCCTATATTCCATTTATACATTGCAATCCAGGAAGATTTGAATCGACTGATGCAGTGGTCAGAGAAGTGGCAGATGCAGTTTAATATAGACATGCAAAGTTCTAAGCAGTGGACAGGAAAATAACCATGCCATATATAAACTAAATGTGGATCCTAATATTACTGATCGTAAAAAAAGATTTGGGAGTTCTGGTTAACAGTAATCTAAAACCATGACAAGAAGCATAAATAATTAGTCCTCAGGTTCTTCAACTCTATAACCTTGGTTAGGCCTCATTTAGATTATGCTGCACAGTTTTGATCACTATTACAGAATGGATATAAATGCTCTGGAAAATATACACAGAAGGATGACAGTTAATCCCATATATCAGAAATTTTTTCCTACTAGGATAGACTGGGGGCCCTGCACTCTAGAAAGATGTAAAATTAGGGGGGATATGATTGAGGTGTATAACTGGAAAACAGGAGTAAATAAAGGGGATGTAAATAGCGTGCTAAAAATATCTAGCATAGACAGGACTCGCAGCAATGGCTTTAAGTTGGATAAATTCAGATTCAGGAAGGATATATAAAAACACTGGTTTGATGATGATTGTTGATGAGTGAAACGCTTCCAAGTACTGTCATAAAGCTAAAACATTGTGTAGTTTCAAAAATAGGTTAGATAAATACATGAGTGGGTGAGAGTTGGACCTGACTAGCTTGTGCTACTAGATCTGATGCTGTGCTCAAGTGAATGACCTACCTGACTAGGTTGGGTCATCGGCTTAAGCTGGTGGCAGACTTGGCCCTTCCTCGCATGGGCCAGTAAGCCTGCTGCAGTGTTCCTTCTTATGTTCTTATCCTGTCAACCTAACTGCAGCTTTAGGGCCCTCATTCTATCCTTGTAAGTAAGCAAGTTTTTTTAATATTTTATTGAAAATACGCTTCATTACAACAATGGACCCTGTAACCAAGGGTGAAAAAGAATTAAAACAAAATATACAATGTTGCATCATACTGGCATACACAGTTTACCTATAACCCATTACATGTGACAGACAAAAGCTAACAGTTACACACTAGGGATACATGTAACTGAACATAGGTTATAGAAGAATCACCTACACCAAAAATACAATACATTAATATACACATCCCTGACCATATTATGAACTTTGCCTTTGAACAGCACTTATTAAACATGTACCTATATGGCTAGGTGCACAAAGAAAAAGGTGGTGTATGTGGTACTAACCAGTAACTTGGCCTGACACTACATCAGGTCATAAATATAACTAGAGCAATTTAGTATGTACATACATGATGCGTGCTTCTGTTAAAACCAATAAAAACATAATGCCGTATAGTGACTTATACCGACCTTTCCCACTTCCCTTAAACAGATTACAAACTCTTACCTAATTGATTATTTCCCCTCCTACACACTATGCCAAAACGACACAACGGCTATTTCATACATTCCCCAATACACCTAAAACAGGTATGTTATACCACAAGAATACAAATGCATACCCAGTCATACAATTATAAACCAGACATGTATCCAAGCCCTCACCTTGCATATTACTTAATTTTGTCCCTCTCAAGATGATCTCAATCATGTTACTCTGTCCCACCCCTCTGGACATCCCCACATTGTTGCATAAGCCAGGATCACAAGATGTGTTGGACTTTCCATAAAATTATTAACATGACCCTAAGTACCATGATATCATACCTGAATTAGTTTACAATGGGAGGCAAATCTTTTTTGCTGTCCCATGCAGTGTTCTCAGACTTCTGCTATTATACGCTGCTACAAAGGCCTTCTGCAGAGGACATTAACAAATATTAATTAACACAAAGAATGCATGAACTCAGCACTCCTATGCACATCCTAATTAAACACAATCCTTCTCACTTTCACCTATCACTCGCCCACACATGCACGTCAAACCAACATCTTTCGTCTGGCAAGCCCGTTTGGTACAACCCCCCCCCTTTTATCGAACGCTTTACACAACAAACTAAACCCACTTCCCCCCCCCTCTCACAACTCGAGCAACTCCCCAACAGTGATGGACCTGTAACCCTCAGTGAAATCTCTCTCCCATCTCCTCCCATATATTTCCCAATTCCTATTCGTTGTCCTACAAAAAATCCTCGCTAAAACTCGTTTCCTCGTCTTCCCATTATCCACCCCTCTCATTCCCCACGATATGTACACGAAATCTACCATTATATAAGCTACTCCCCGTGCTACATTCTCCCCCACCCCCCTGTATCAAGACTTAGCTCTCTCAACACTGACACCCCAGTTCCTCCTATCCTCCTGACCACGTTCCCCAGCCATTCCCTCACACTCCCCAAAAGTATACCACGTGATACTGTCTCCACCTCCCCACATAACCCACACCAACCCTCCTTTATGGCATGTCTATTTCTGAGGACTGATCCAGTAGGCAGAATCCCATGTAAAAAATTTAAACATGATCTCTCGCACCCTGGGCCCTAGCTTTAGTTTACCGAACAGGCTCCATATAGCATCCCATGCATACATCGGGAACAGCCCCCCAGCTGAGGCTCTCTCTCCTCTACCCTCAATATTCGATATAAATCCCCCACCTGTAATTTCTCTGGCTCGCGTGCTCACAAAGGTGCCCTCAACAAAATCTCACTCCCTCCATTCCCCACCTCTATACATTACCCTCAAAATGTCATGCAACCTTTGCATGCGTCCCCCCCCCTCTGTCCCTGTAGTCTTTTCCACTCCCACCTGATGAAAATGCTTTTCACTCTCCTTCCCAGGTCCAACAAACCTAAACCTCCCTTCCTCACCGGCAGAGTCACCACCTCCCTCTTCATCCATTCACATCCTGAGCCCCATAAGAACCTAAAAACACTTGTAAGGATACGAGTAATCTCAGCCCTCAGCAATGGAAAAACTGCTGTTACATACCATACCTCACTGTACAGCAATACATTAATAACAAACGCCCGTTGCAATAATGTCAAGTGATCAGGCCGTAACATCCCCAACCGATCTTCCATGCGTTCCACCATTCTCAACGAATTCGCCTCCCTAGCCTCCCGTATGGTCGCCCCCATACAAAATGTCAGTTTCTACATCATTCGTTACGTCCTTGTCTGCCTCGTGCGTCACATCCTCTGCAGACGCACTCAATTGCTTCACAGCACCCTCATGCTCCACCTCATGTTGCCTTTCCTCCACTTCCTCACTCCACAACCGACCATGCCTACATCCATCCTGGCGGTTCTGATCAGTCACTGCAGGTCCTCGCCTCGAAATGTCACTCCTTGATATTCCCTGGTCCGTCCTCCGCCTCGCACATTCAGCCGCTATGTGATGATAACCATCACAGTCTACAAGTTCTACGTTGTCCAGCGTAAGTTACAAGTATTTGTCCTAAATTCCTCTAAGACCACATGAAGGTATTGGTTGCCTCAGTCATCTTTAGGCTAAAACTACCTTCTGAATAACCCTCATAAGCCCCTGCCGTCCACTTGCCTTGTTGAGCTACATGTACATTCCAAACTTCCCAAACACACTACGTAGGTCAGCTTCATTCGCCTCGAAAGGCACGTTATGTAACTTGAAACATCGACCATCTTTACCAGGATGTCCTCATTAACCTTGATAGCAACATCCTGATAATGATCGAGTAGATCCTCATACACCTGTGATGACGGCAGTTTCACGAACATTTGGTAGTTTCCATTTAAGGCTACACCGTAAAGGTCGCAATCCTCAATCCCATGTGTGTCTCGAATAATCAGAGGCAACAACGTCAACGCCGAATCTTGATTAATTGTACCTCTCAGTAATTCTATGCCAACAATGTTAATTCTGCGGCGCACCCCAACCACCATTGTGACAGCCTGGCTAGCACTTGTGCCAGTCAGAGAGGTGTAGCAAATGTCCACCCTCACCAGCAGCTTGGCGAGGAATGTATCCAAGTTTATTAGGTATACACAGATAGTTGCATAATTATCATACATAGCAGCATGTGTAGAAAACCTAGGATAACCCAAAAAAGCAAGACTGACCTATTTCATTGAGATCCTTGTGATAAGTACTTATTTAAAAGTTCTAAACAGGTAAGTATCTTAACTGTCAAAGCAGTTACAAAAAGATACACTAGGGGAGAGGTAACATTCATTGTCATTAAAGATAGGATCGGATTATGAAATCGCTCTCCCTCTCTGTAACCTTATTCATAAGGTACATTTTGGCTTTCTTCTTGAACTGGCTCATGCAATGACAGGGTTTAACATGTGTTGGCAGTCTCTTCCACTTTTTTATTGCAGTACAGAAAAAAAAAGTATTTGAGGCCTGACTACTGACTCTAGGTACAGCAAAGTTGTTCTTTCTCTAGTTCAATATTGCTTTAGTTCCCAGCCTCAACAAAATTGGGGACACTGGTTGTGAGCAATTTTATAAACTTCAACATTCAGCATATCCAGTTGTAATTCATCCTGGTCTACATGCTGTCTTGGACCCAGGTCCAGAATGAATCTCGCCATTTTGTTCTGGGTGATTTGTATTTATCTGTTTTTTGACTAATCTTTTCAGCATATCACTACAAACTGGAAAATGGTAAATGCAATACCTAATGACAAAGCAGATGTCCTTAGCTTCGAACTATAGACCAATAAACCTTGCCTCAATAGTGGGAAAATTTATACAATCAATAATTGTTGAGGTAATTCAAAGAAACCTCGGACTATTTAATGGTCCAAGTTGGACCGAAAGTCATGTCTGTTGACTGTGGGGGTTATTTTTGTTTGTCATGACTTTTTTCTGAATCTCTCAGGAATGTTTCCAGCACCTTGTTGAATCCATCATGAAAAATTCAGGTTATTCTGGGGGCATTGCTGTGGGGCTACCCAGTGCTAGAAGGGTGTACCCCAATTGTTCACTTTTTTGTTCATTCATTGTTGCTAATGAAACTTGGTAATTGCAGGCAACAACTTGTGCACGTCCCTTAGTGGGCGTCCATGTTGATGGAGCTGTCTCTGGAGTGTCCGTCTCTTTACCAGCTGTATTTCGGGCACCCATCAGGCCAGATGTAGTTAATTTTGTTCATGACCAAATGGCAAAGAACACCCGGCAGCCATATGCAGTCAATAAAGATGCAGGTTAGTTTGTTTTTCACTGTTAATCCATGTTTTGTGAGTGTATAGCTAGATCAGTTTTAAATAGGTTATACAGGCAGCCATAAGTTTCAATATAATTTATACAAGTGGCTGGCAACAGCCTGGTTAAACAGTCAACAGAAAAGCCAGATTCTAGGCTGGGCTGTGAGGATGGAAGACTAAACCAGTTGTAAATATGGGAAAACTTTGAAGGATTTAAAGATTTTAAATGAACTTGCTCCAGAATAGGAGATTTGCTGTAAAGAACTTGTGCCATATGCATTTTCTTCTATCCTTTCACTGTCCAACCCCTTCCCCCTCCCCTCCCCCATTAATATTGCTGAGAAAAAATATCTGAAATGGTAGAGAATGTTTCTGAAGGTAATGACTCCAAAAGGACAAAATTTTATGGAAAACTTAAAATTATGCAGGTGCAAAGTAGTGGTCTGCAGATTTTATGCATCGGCAATTTTGCCCATTTTAAGCCTATTTTTGTCCTTTAAGCCAATTTCATTGCTCCAATTGACCAAATTCTTAGCTATTTTGCTAGTATGTTTTCCATTCTCTTGATTGAGCACAAGAAATTGCTCATCTAACTACAGTGGAACCTCTGTTTTTGTCATTAATTCGTTCCAGAAAATCTGACAAAAACCGAATTTAACGAAAACTGAAGCAATATTTCCAATAAAGAAATAAATAATTTAAATCCAATTAATCCATTACACCCAAAAGTATTAACAAGAAATGCATTTTAGAAAATAACTAGGTTTACATACAGAAAACAATGAAATCAATAGAAAGGACTAATGAAATAAGGACATAAGAAAGAACACTGCAGCAGACCTACTGGCCCATGTGAGGCAGGTCCAAGTCTCCTACTGGCTTAGGCCAATACCCCAGCCTAGTCGGGTCAGGTCACATTCGCTTTAGGGAGGAGCACGGCATTTGACCTAGTAGCACAAGCTAGTCAAGTCCAACTTGCACCCACTCGTGTATTTAACCCATTTTTAAAGCTACACAATGTTTTAGCCTCTATAATCGTTCTTGGGAGTTTGTTCCATTCATCCACAACTCTTACTATATCCTTCCTGAATCTGAATTTTTCCAACTTAACCCTTTCAGGGTTTCCAACGTACAAGTACGGCTTACACACCAGGGTTATTGACGTACTAGAACTCCTAAATTCTAGTGCCTTCAAACCTAGCGAGAGAGCTGTTAGGCCTACATATGAAAGAATGGGTCTGTGGTCAGTATGCACAGTATAAAAATCCTGCAGCAAAGTGCGTAATGGAAAAAAAAAACTGAGTGTTGTTGGATTAAAACCGACTTTGAACTGTATTTTCGTATGGTATTTATGGTTGTAGTCTAGTTTTCCTGGTCTCATTTCATAGAATGAAAGACATACATGGTCCTTCACGGCACCCCATATTGGCCCGCTGCCACCACCCTGGTGATCACACACTTCAACCTATTCCCCAATATTTTAGCGAATAACTTACTATCTGCACACAGTAAAGAAATAACCCTATAGTCCTTCACCGTGTGCAGACTGGCCACCTTCGGGACCAAGACTACCACCGCCGTCTCCTGCAAAACCCCCAGCTCACCCCTTGTTTTCATCTCATTCAACAACCTCGCCAAGAACTCCTTAAGCATGTCCCAATTTTGTAAGTAAAACTTGCATGGCAGACCGTCGATTCCCAGGGATTTACCCCTACTCATACTCGATAATGCCCTCCACACCTCCCCTTTTTCAATGTCCCCACCCAGCGCTATACGGTCCCCCCTGCTCAGGACATTGACCACATGCCGTCCCAACTGCCCTAACGCTTCCCCCTGCACACCTACACTCAAAAGTCCCGAACCATTCATCCGCATAACAACCCATCCCTTCCGTCGTACGAAGCACCTGCCCCACACGAAACCCTCCGACCTCCTCTTGCACTAACAAACATTCCATCTCTGTGGCCGCCTGACGCTTCCACTGCCCCCGCAGAACACGTCGACGGCCTGTCACCCCACAAAACTTCCTCTAACCCACCCTTAACCCGCACTGCATTAAACTTCTCATTCTGCAATTCCCTGATGCTAACGGGAAAGATTATTTGGTATTCTGGTAGCGGGTGGTTAAATGATACGTCTTCGGAGGCTTCTTACTTTATTGTTAAGTAGTGGGTACACAGGCTTGTGTTGTGCCCATGGCCCAGGCAGGGCCATCCCACGAGAGAGAGCTGGGAGTACTTGTGTCTTGCTGCTAGGCCGCTGTGTCAGTGAGAGGGAGGCATGGGCCGGCAGGCTGGCGTGCCTGCCTAGAGGCCTGGCTACAGAGGGCAGCACCTGAGTGGCGCGAAATATGAACTAAGCTGGCAGACAGCATGGGCTGTCTGTGCAGACAGTACAGGCTGTCTACATACGCTCGGCCACCTACCTTGCGTCGTCCCGACGCGACAATACTGGTGGTAAAAGAAACTCGGTCTCTCTCTCGTAGGAACGGGGCACAGAACACAAAATAAAAACATATATATACATATGGACATTGAAAAAAAACTTCCTACATGGAGGGAAGAAAAAAACATGTGGGGTGTGCTAAACATCGTGGTCATAGGCAATGAGCGTTGAAGGGCATCACTGCACGCCTTCCTGCGTCTGGACATACTGCAACACGGGAGACATCACTGCGGCTGAGCTGTGACGTAACAGGGTACGGTCTCCTCTGGTGAAGCAGTCATCGTAGGAGTCGCTGCAGGTTTTCACTCAACCTAGGGCACGACATGCTGGTGCCCTTGAGTGAGGCATCGACAAAACTCGGCAACTGGGCAGGACTTCTGGCAAGCGACTCAGGACACTTCTTGACTGGTACTGTCGCTGGGCTGTCACTGCCGGCGAGCGTGGAGCGAGTCGTGGCAGAGACGACTGGGCGAAACATCTGGGAGTCGTAACATCATACACCAGACTGCAGTGAGAGAGCTAGCAGTCAAAGTGACATCTTCTATGTGCAGGCTGCTCACTGAAGCTTGTGAGACGAGGCTGACACAGCGCCTGCCGACAGGCCTGGCTGCAGCTTGACGAGTATCATCTCTCGACAGTTATAGCAGAGGTTAGCCTAAGCGTCCCCAGACTTGCTTCTCTACATATAACTGCACTCTGACGGTCTGAAGGTGAAGTGAAACAAATCTCGATGGGAATCGTAGCAGGTACGATTCTGTAGAACATCACGAGCGATGAGCATAAAAGCTTTCTGTACAAGAGGGCTCGTATGCTCAGGGCTGAGTAATCGGCTGTCACACACACTGGTCACACGGGTGACTTAACACAGTGGTGCTACTCAGGTCTGGCTGGCCCAGACCTCACTGGACACACGGAAACTTTAAAAACACACCGCTGTACATACGGTACAACATGGCTTAACTAGCAAATGATGCTTTTCTGTGCACAAAACTGACACTAAGACATATACTAAAATGTGAGAACACTGACTAAGAGGAATTAATTAACACACGACAAATATTTTCTCTCAATCTTCTCGACAATACTGAAATAATTACTGAACACTCGATGGTGACATCATGTGATGTCAGGCGTGATGTCGCGAGGTGACGTCGGCAGACATCTCGAGGTGACGTCGGCAGACATCTCGAGGTGACGTCGGCAGACATCTCGAGGTGACGTCGGCAGACATCTCGAGGTGACGTCGGCAGACATCTCGAGGTGACGTCGGCAGACATCTCGAGGTGACGTCGGCAGACATCTCGAGGTGACGTCGGCAGACCTCTCGAGGTGACGTCGGCAGACCTCTCGAGGTGACGTCGGCAGACCTCTCGAGGTGACGTCAGGCAGACCTCTCGAGGTGACGTCAGGCAGACCTCTCGAGGTGACGTCAGGCAGACCTCTCGAGGTGACGTCAGGCAGACCTCTCGAGGTGACGTCAGGCAGACCTCTCGAGGTGATGTCAGGCAGACCTCTCGAGGTGACGTCAGGCAGACCTCTCGAGGTGACGTCAGGCAGACCTCTCGAGGTGACGTCAGGCAGACCTCTCGAGGTGACGTCAGGCAGACCTCTCGAGGTGACGTCAGGCAGACCTCTCGAGGTGACGTCAGGCAGACCTCTCGAGGTGACGTCAGGCAGACCTCTCGAGGTGACGTCAGGCAGACCTCTCGAGGTGACGTCAGGCAGACCTCTCGAGGTGACGTCAGGCAGACCTCTCGAGGTGACGTCAGGCAGACCTCTCGAGGTGACGTCAGGCAGACCTCTCGAGGTGACGTCAGGCAGACCTCTCGAGGTGACGTCAGGCAGACCTCTCGAGGTGACGTCAGGCAGACCTCTCGAGGTGACGTCAGGCAGACCTCTCGAGGTGACGTCAGGCAGACCTCTCGAGGTGACGTCAGGCAGACCTCTCGAGGTGACGTCAGGCAGACCTCTCGAGGTGACGTCAGGCAGACCTCTCGAGGTGACGTCAGGCAGACCTCTCGAGGTGACGTCAGGCAGACCTCTCGAGGTGACGTCAGGCAGACCTCTCGAGGTGACGTCAGGCAGACCTCTCGAGGTGACGTCAGGCAGACCTCTCGAGGTGACGTCAGGCAGACCTCTCGAGGTGACGTCAGGCAGACCTCTCGAGGTGACGTCAGGCAGACCTCTCGAGGTGACGTCAGGCAGACCTCTCGAGGTGACGTCAGGCAGACCTCTCGAGGTGACGTCAGGCAGACCTCTCGAGGTGACGTCAGGCAGACCTCTCGAGGTGACGTCAGGCAGACCTCTCGAGGTGACGTCAGGCAGACCTCTCGAGGTGACGTCAGGCAGACCTCTCGAGGTGACGTCAGGCAGACCTCTCGAGGTGACGTCAGGCAGACCTCTCGAGGTGACGTCAGGCAGACCTCTCGAGGTGACGTCAGGCAGACCTCTCGAGGTGACGTCAGGCAGACCTCTCGAGGTGACGTCAGGCAGACCTCTCGAGGTGACGTCAGGCAGACCTCTCGAGGTGACGTCAGGCAGACCTCTCGAGGTGACGTCAGGCAGACCTCTCGAGGTGACGTCAGGCAGACCTCTCGAGGTGACGTCAGGCAGACCTCTCGAGGTGACGTCAGGCAGACCTCTCGAGGTGACGTCAGGCAGACCTCTCGAGGTGACGTCAGGCAGACCTCTCGAGGTGACGTCAGGCAGACCTCTCGAGGTGACGTCAGGCAGACCTCTCGAGGTGACGTCAGGCAGACCTCTCGAGGTGACGTCAGGCAGACCCCTCGAGGTGACGTCAGGCAGACCCCTCGAGGTGACGTCAGGCAGACCCCTCGAGGTGACGTCAGGCAGACCCCTCGAGGTGACGTCAGGCAGACCCCTCGAGGTGACGTCAGGCAGACCCCTCGAGGTGACGTCAGGCAGACCCCTCGAGGTGACGTCAGGCAGACCCCTCGAGGTGACGTCAGGCAGACCCCTCGAGGTGACGTCAGGCAGACCCCTCGAGGTGACGTCAGGCAGACCCCTCGAGGTGACGTCAATGTGATGCGGGCAGCAGACCACAGCATGTGGCTTGGGACTTCTGGTAACTCAAGTGGCTTTGTAGGTCTACGTGACATCGGCCACACCCAACGTGGTGTTGATCTACGTGGCATGCTGATCCACGCAGCTTCGAGTGGCCTTGGGCACTCGGATACACAGCACTGGCAAAGAATTCACACGAAAAACAGCAGAAAACACAGCAGAGGGAGTGGACAGTGGTGAGTGTATGGTAGTGTGGTGGCGAGGAGCGTGGGTGAGTGTATGGCAGGGCGAGCATCTAGCCATTCCTCCTCCTCCTCCACCCACAAACACGTGGAGGAGCTCACACTGGACGCAGAAATCACCACAAAACTCGCCTCTGGGTTGCTGAAACAGCTGTGCTGAGCTGAACAACAGCAGCAACATACAAGTGACGCTGAACACGTGACTTGAGAAACAGCGTAGGACACTGTAGCGTGGGGTCACTGTGACGCCACTCGCAATTCTCGAAGACTTTCGACAAATTTCGGCTGGATCCTGCTAGTACCTGTGTCTGGATGCTCAAAAGTGCAGACACGACATCAGGATAACTCGTTGAGAGACGGATGCTTCTTGTATGGGATGATGAAGTGAAGATGACTTCATACCTATTCCTCCCTCTCTCCAGGCAAACAACTGCTGCGAGCACCGCTGTCACCATTTATAACGGACTTTATTTGGTAGTTTGTAAGCGGGGTGTGAATGAACTTCTTATGAGGCTTCTTACTTTATTGTTAAGTAGTGGGTACACAGGCTTGTGTTGTGCCCATGGCCCGGGCAGGGCCATCCCACGAGAGAGCTGGGAGTACTTGTGTCTTGCTGCTAGGCCGCTGTGTCAGTGAGAGGGAGGCATGGGTCGGCAGGCTGGCGTGCCTGCCTGCCTAGAGGCCTGGCTACAGAGGGCAGCACCTGAGTGGCGCGAAATATGAACTAAGCTGGCAGACAGCATGGGCTGTCTGTGCAGACAGTACAGGCTGTCTACAATGCGTTGCTTCAGCCCCTCTATTTCCTCTGCAGGATAGCCCCTGCCCCCTCCCCCCTCTCCCATAACAATCCTGCAACCGCCTCTCTAAATATCTTATAAGCCCAAGTGTCATCTGAGCCTCCCCTTGCCCTGTCTAATTTAATATGCCCTGATCCTCTCCTTTGCCAATCCATCCCACCATGCCAACATATCCCCAACATCCCATCCCTGACCACAACTCCCTCCACAATTGCGCAAACCCCTCCCTCCCCCCCTCCATCTGCAAGGAGCCGAACATTCAATTTCCAACAACTCCTATGCCTCCTAGGCAACCCGTCCCACCCCACTTCAACAAAAACTGCCCAATGATCTGAATGTGCTACTTCCACCACACACCCTTTCCACCCTTGCAATCTGTGTTACATACAAACGGTCCAGACAAACAGCATACCCTCCTCGCACAAACGTGTGCTCCACCTCCCATGCCTCTCCCGTAGCTACATCCCGCAACCCCGCCCCTCGCAAAAGATCCCCTAACACTACAGAGTGAAACCCAGCCCCTCGAGGCTCCACATCTTTCCTTCTTGCCACACAGTTCACCACCCACAACCGCAATGGGGGGGAGCGACCGGAGGTGGTACACTAACACATCCCTCACAAAGGCAGTCTTGACACATCCATCCCTCTCTGCGGGCCCGTATACACACTAGCGCCACCCTCACCCCCATCCACAGCCCATCCACTCGCATGACCCGTCCCTTTCCTACCTCACTACGATACACAAACTGGCTGGTCTCTCGCAGAAGAATGGTGACCCCCCCCCCCCTTTCAATCGAGTTGAAGGCGCAACAAACGCCAGAAATCCATCCAGTACTAACTCACACCTGGCTTTATAATTGTACTCTTACACAAAAGCTACATCCACTCCATACCTACGAAGAAAACCCACAAACCACATACACTTCACTCTGTCTCGCAACCCATTTACATTTACCGAGACACACTTCAAGCCAGCTATACCTTGTGCCCTGTCGGCACTGATCCGCCTTTAGACGCTTGCCGGCGTCTACCACCACGCACACGACCAGACACTGGAGGTCTTCCATTATCCGCCACCGGACCCCTTGGCCCCTTAGGGCCGCCCGGTGCCACCTCTGCCCACACCTTGCCTGGCCTCTGTGCCGGGGTGAGGACATCATCAGTCTGACAATGCCGCCGCCCGTTTGCACGATCCTTCCACTGCCTCCATAGCCACCTTCAGAAGGCCTTCATTATGCACCACTGCCTCTACGGTGATGACATCCATCCCAGCAGCCTGTTTCTCAACCAGCTCCTCTACATCCTGGGACCGTACACAAGACACATTCCCAAGGGATAATTCAAGCCCCTCCTCTTCCACCTCTCCAGGTGTGTCTAACAATCCCTTCAGCACAGTCGCTAATGTGTTGTCCACTCTTCCACGACTATCCTACCCTCCTCGCCCAGCATAACCGGGCCAACGGAGGAAGGATCTCCAGGTAGTCACACAAGACCCCTCAATCAGCTCCTCTTGCTCTCCACCTCTTCACTCAACAATGACGTCTTTGGACATGCACCTGACTCAGGCACCAGTCACCTCCTGGACGGGCTCTTCCATTGGTGGCTGCCTTATGTCCTTCTTCCACTGTTGGCGACCACATTGTGCTGCAAAGTGATCGTACTCTCCACAAAGACGACAAGTGCGGCATTGCCCAGCATAGGACACTATCACTTGCGTACAAAAATTGTCCATCACTACATACAACAGTATGGGATGTTTCAAAGACATCTTCAGTGAGAAGGTACCTTCAAGGAGGCCAGCATATGCACCCTCCATCCACTTGCCGACTGTCGCCACATGTACATTTCCATACCTGCCATAAATCCGTCTCATCGGCTTCAAAAGGCAAGTTTCGTACCTTAACCCAAGTGAAGTAACGTATACGTCGATGAGCCTCGCTGTGACCGCTGGGTTGACAACCACACAACTATCCTGATATTTGTTGACCAACTGCTCGTAGGCTCGTTCGGAGCTTTATGAAGACCCTATAGGCCCCATTAAGCGCCACGCCACTCCTTAAAGTTCTTCATCAGCTACACCATAAGTCTCCCTGATGATGGCTGGCAGGATAACAGAAGCTGTTTGGGCTGTCACAGCTCCACGCACCAGCTCAAAACAGTGTTGATCCGCCTCTGTGGCTGCACCTCCATGTTGAGAAAATCTCAGCTTGCTTCAACGGCCAGCAAAGGGCAGTGTAACGCACGTCCACTCACTACAGAGGTCGAGCGACAAAAATGATTGCCATTATTAGGTTAATTCCATGATATATTAACCCTTTCAGGGTTTCAGCCGTATTAGTACGGCTCACGCACCAGGGTTTTTGACGTACTAGTATGCCTAAATTCTAGCGCCCTCAAATCTAGTGAGATAAAGCTGGTAGGCCTACATATGAAAGAATGGGTCAGTGGTCAGTGTGCGCAGTATGAAAAATCCTGCAGCACATTGTGTAATGAGAAAAAAAAACTTTGACCGTGTTTTTGGATTAAAACGGCAACTTTGCCCTGAATTTTCGTATGGTATTTATTGTTGTATTCTAGTTTTCTTGGTCTCATTCTATAGAATGGAAGACATTACAGAAATTAAGATTATTTTCACTGATTTTTTTACAATGGAAAGTACTACCTTGAAATTGAGCTCAAAGTAGCAGATATGTTCGAGTTTTACCAAAGTTCAAAAGTAAACAAATCATGCTAAGCGTCCAACTACACGTCAACTGGTGAGTCTAATATTCTTTCACAAGTGCGCCGATATTATTTATGCCATTTTTTACACTTAATGCAGTTGTCTGCGTAGCAGTAAATCTTTTATTTTTTTTTCTTTGAGAATAGAAATTCAAAGTGGAAAGCAAAAGAATGTAAGAGGGCATTGGGACATGACTAATGAACAGAGGAAATGTCATTTTAGTGCCAGGAATGTCTTTCATGTTTATTCTGGACCCTGTATGGA
Organism: Cherax quadricarinatus; assembly: GCF_026875155.1. Taxonomy (NCBI): domain Eukaryota; kingdom Metazoa; phylum Arthropoda; class Malacostraca; order Decapoda; family Parastacidae; genus Cherax; species Cherax quadricarinatus. The sequence goes on from NC_069447.1 coordinate 35,874,627, forward strand.
AATTGGCATCTTTAGAAATTTGTGTGAAATTGGCAAAATTGCTAAATGGGTGGTTTCTTGCATTCATTCGATAGAAAAAATGGAGTTCTAGCGAAATAGTTATGATTTTTGCGACTAGTACACTGGAATTGGCCGAAAATAGGGCTCAAAGTTGGCAAAATTGCCGGTGTAAACATTGTCGAGACCGCTAACTTTGCGAGAGCATAATTCCATAAGTTTTCCATCAAAAATTTGGGCGACCCTGAGAACAAGTCTGAGGGGGCCTGTCGACCCTGAAAGGGTTAAAACTAGGGATTTGTGATCACTATCCCCAAGCTCATAATTAACCTCAAGATTATTTATTAGTGATTCCCTGCTGGTAAGAACCAAGTCAAGCAGGTTATTTTTTCCAGTTGGTTCTGTCAAACTGTTTTAATAAAACAATCCAGAATCATATCAAGAAAGTCACTTGACTAAATTTGTCAAATTGCTCCAGTGAATTTGTCTAAAGCTGAAATCTCCCATTAGCACATTTTCGATTGTAGATGCCTTACGAATTTCATCCCATCGACGTTTACTGCACATCCTGTCAAGATTTGGGGACTTGTAAATCACACCTGAGATTAGTTTTTCACGGCCCCCAAGAAGCTGTCACCAGATTGTGGCTGACGCTTCAAATTTTATATCTTGTCTAACAACAGTTTAAATTCTGACATACATCGCTACTCCTCCACCCTTCCTGTTGACCCTATCAGTGTGGAATAATTTATAGCCTTGTATGTAACATTCAGAAGGCATCTCTCTGAGCTAGGTCTCTGTTATAGCAATAATCTGTTTCTTAGACTTGCAATTAATCTTTAGCTCATCTATCTTATTTCTTACACTAATGCTATTAGTATAGTAAACCTTATGGGAGCTAGTCTCTTGCTGCCCTCTGCTGTCTCCCATTGTTTTCTGACCTGATCCTTTGTTATAACTTTATGATGAATGTCATTTATACATTTACTGTTTTCAGCCCTCTCTGATTAAAATCCTAGACATGTCAGCAATGGCCCTCTTGATCAAGTTGGCAAGTGTTACCACCCCTGCCCCCAGAGAGGTGTACCACATCCTTTGCATACATGTCATGTTTGCCATAAAAGTAGTCCCAGTTGTCAATGAATGGGATTGCAAGTTCCTTGCAGTATCTGTCTAGCCAGCAGTTTACACCAGTTGCCTAAGACAACCATTCATTTCCCACTCCCCTTCTAGGCAAGATGCTACATACAATTGGGACCTACTTCACTTAGACTTAAATTTATAGCTGAGCTGTACTTGTCTAGCAGCTCTTCTCACCTACCCTTCTCAGTATCATTTCCACCAGCACACAGATAATGGGCTTGTTGCCATTATTTTTTTATTTTATTATCACACTGGCTGATTCCCACCAAGGCAGGGTGGCCCGAAAAAAAAAAAACTTTCACCATCATTCACTCCATCACTGTCTTGCCAGAAGGGTGCTTTACACTACAGTTTTTAAACTGCAACATCAACACCCCTCTTTCAGAGTGCAGGCACTGTACTTCCCATCTCCAGGACTCAAGTCCGGCCTGCCGGTTTCCCTGAACCCCTTCATAAATGTTACTTTGCTCACACTCCAACAGCACGTCAAGTATTAAAAACCATTTGTCTCCATTCACTACTATCAAACATGCTCACGCATGCCTGCTGGAAGTCCAAGCCCCTCGCACACAAAACCTCCTTTACCCCCTCCCTCCAACCTTTCCTAGGCCGACCCCTACATCGCCTTCCTTCCACTACAGACTGATACACTCTTGAAGTCATTCTGTTTGGCTCCATTCTCTCTACATGTCCAAACCACCTCAACAACCCTTCCTCAGCCCTCTGGACAACAGTTTTAGTAATCCCGCACCTCCTCCTAACTTCCAAACTATGAACTCTCTGCATTACATTCACACCACACATTGCCCTCAGACATGACGTCTCCACTGCCTCCAGCCTTCTTGCTGCAACATTCATCACCCATGCTTCACACCCATATAAGAGCGTTGGTAAAACTATACTCTCATACATTCCCCTCTTTACCTCCAAGGACAAAGTTCTTTGACTCCACAGACACTCACCCTTTTCTTTCTTTCTTTCAACACACCGGCCGTATCCCACCGAGGCGGGGTGGCCGAAAAGGAAAAACAAAAGCTTCTCCTTTTACATTTAGTAATATACTGTATACAGGAGAAGGGGTTACTAGCTCCTTGCTCCCGGCATTTTAGTCGCCTCTTACAACACGCATGGCTTACGGAGGAAGAATTCTGTTCCACTTCCCCATGGAGAGAACAGGAAATAAACAAGAACAAGAACTAGTAAGAAAATAGAAGAAAACCCAGAGGGGTGTGTACATATATATATGCTTGTACATGTATGTGTAGTGTGACCTAAGTGTAAGAAGTAGCAAGGTGTACCTGAAATCTTGGTATAAACCTTGGTAATAAATACCGACAAGTTGGTTTAGAAAGACACGTAAGCAAACACTATGACATACTTATTAGAAAACGTTTCGGTCCTGGGACCTTGATCACTTCTAACATACAGAGGTAGAAAGGCATTATATATATAGGCGGAGAGTGAGGTGTGACGCACGTGACCTGAGGAATGTCATAAGAACATAAGAATGGAGGAACACTGTAGAAGGCCTACTGGCCCATGCGAGGCAGGTCCTTATCAAAACAACCTCTGCCTATGATGAGGACGGGTAGACGATGAAATCATGTGACTTTTGTGTTGTTGGGTTGGTGGTGCTTAAGTATCATATATGCCAATGTTTTTGAAATTTTCAAAAACATTGGCATATATGATACTTAAGCACCACCAACCCAACAACACAGGAGTCACATGATTTCATCGTCTACCTGTCCTCATCATAGGCAGAGGTTGTTTTGATAAGGACCTGCCTCGCATGGGCCAGTAGGCCTTCTACAGTGTAACTCCATTCTTATGTTCTTATGACATTCCTCAGGTCACGTGCATCACACCTCACTCTCCGCCTATACAGGAAGGCCCCACTTACACGGCTGGTTAGGTTCCAGGCTACCGTCGTAAAGCGGAAACTGCCGTCAAGTGGAACACCTTTTTTTCCACTTACAAATGCATACAAACGCTAGATAACAAGTTTACACTAACATATATTAAGTTAGCAATAGAACCAGGCATCAAAAAACAATAAAAAAGTACAATACATACATAGTGCACTCATTACTTACCTTAAAATATTTATAGTCTTAATCTAGGGTGAGACAAGTAGTATTTATTGTAAGAAATCAAGTGTGCTATGTATGGTAGTCAGCCAGGCTACCATACCAGGCCACCCCACCCACACATACAATTCTATGATATTTAAGCATCCCAGAGCGATAAAATGTATATACAGTTCACTCATTACTTACCTTAAAATATAGGGTGAGATGAGTAGTATTTATTGTAAGAAATCAAGTGTGGTATGTATGGTAGTCAGCCGGGCTACCATACCAGGCCAACCCACCTACACATACAATTCTATGACATTTAAGCATCCCAGAGCGATAAAATGTATATACAGTTCACTCATTACTTACCTTAAAATATTTGTAGTCTTAATGTAGGGTCAGGAGTAAGTAAATGAGATAAAACAAATAAATGAGAGAGAAAGAATGAGTGCATGAGAGAGGACAGGCGCAGAGTTATGTAAACAAACCAGGCGAAGGTAAGTTTTGTAAACGAAGTGTACACGTCTGGTTTGTGTACAAGTTACATTGTGTACGGGTTGTCTCTACATTGATACGGTAGAATAAATAAAGAAGAACACTCCCATTCTCATGTAACATCATTTTGAGAAGAAATGATACTCTGAGTGAAGGCAATGGAAATAAGTCACTCTGACTTTATTGGGTTATCCTAGGTTCTCTACACATATGTTATGTATGATAATCTATGTAACTGTATTTGTGTATACCTGAATAAACTTACTTATTATTATTATTATTAGCATTTCTAATATGGCGTCACTTGTGCAAGTCGTCTGCTACCACATCTCATATTTGTTTATTTATTCTATTGTGGGGTGTATTTATCATCTTTTTATGTTATGTATCGTGTTTATTATATAATTTTGAAAAAAATATCATAGATGGATTAATGAATGTGTATTTAACGTAATATACGACATATAAATGAGACTCGATTATCATTACTAATATGACGTCTGGAGACATAAGACACTTACTGATTTTAATGTGTACCTGCATGCCAGCACAGTATGTAAGTTTATTTAAGTACAGGTATACATAAGTATAATTATCAGTATATATAAAATATGAAATAACTTTTAAAAACATTTGAAATTTTGGAGTTTCCAGACAAATGGAGAGACTTAGTGCTTACTGAGCTCACGAAGAATGTAAACAAACAAGGTGGGGCGCGGTGACCGTATTAGAAAGTCAGGTGGGGGGAGCCGTATAGCGAGTTTTGGTCATAATTTGAAATGACCGTATTAGCGGAAAGCCGTAAAGTGAAACTCCGTAAAGTGGGGCCTTCCTGTATATATAATGCCTTTCTACCTCTGTATGTTAGAAGTGATCAAGGTCCCAGGACCGAAACGTTTTCTAATAAATATGTCAGTGTTTGCTTACGTGTCTTTCTAAACCAACCTGAAATCTTGCATGTTTACGAGACAGAAAAATGGACACCAGCAATCCTACCATCATGTAAAACAATTACAGGCTTTCGTTTTACACTCACTTGGCAGGACGGTAGTACCTCCCTGGGCAGTTGCTGTCTACCAACCTACTACCTAGGACTCACCCTTTTCCCCTCATCAATTCTATGATTCACCTCATCTTTCATAGACCCATCCGCTGACACGTCCACTCCCAAATATCTGGATACATTCACCTCCTCCGTACTCTCTCCCTCCAATCTGATATCCAATCTTTCATCACCTAATCTTTTTGTTATCCTCATAACCTTACTCTCCTATATTCACTTTTAAATTTCTTCTTTTGCGTACCCTACCAAATTCATCCACCAATCTCTGCAACTTCTCTTCAGAATCTCCCAAGAGCACAGTGTCATCAGCAAAGAGCAGCTGTGACAACTCCCACTTTGTGTGTGATTCTTTATCTTTTAACTCCACGCCTCTTGCCCAAGACCCTCGCATTTACTTCTCTTACAACCCCATCTATAAATATATTAAACAACCACGGTGACATCACACATCCTTGTCTAAGGCCTACTTTTACTGGGAAATAATTTCCCTCTTTCCTACGTACTCTAACTTGAGCCTCACTATCCTCGTAAAAACTCTTCACTGCTTTCAGTAACCTACCTCCTACACCATACACCTGCAACATCTGCCACATTGCCCCCCTATCCAACCTGTCATAAGCCTTTTCCAAATCCATAAATGCCACAAAAACCTCTTTAGCCTTATCTAAATACGGTTCACTTATGTTTCACTTTAAACACCTGGTCCACACACCCCCTACCTTTCCTAAAGCCTCCTTGTTCATCTGCTATCCTATTCTCCGTCTTACTCTTAATTCTTTCAATAACAACTCTACCATACACTTTACCAGGTATACTCAACAGACTTATCCCTCTATAATTTTTGCATTCTCTTTTATCCCCTTTGCCTTTATACAAAGGAACTATGCATGCTCTCTGCCAATCCCTAGGTACCTTACCCTCTTCCATACATTTATTAAATAATTGCACCAACCACTTCAAAACTATATCCCCACCTGCTTTTAGCATTTCTATCTTTATCCCATCAATCCCGGCTGCCTTACCCCCTTTCATTTTACCTACTGCCTCACGAACTTCCCCCACACTCGCAACTGGCTCTTCCTCACTCCTACAAGATATTATTCCTCCTTGCCCTATATACGAAATCACAGCTTCCCTATCTTCTTCAACATTTAACCCTTTGAGGGTCGACAGGCCCTCTCCGAAACTCGTTCTCAGGGTCGGCCAAATTTAAAAAAAAAAAAAAAATTTCTCTTATGAAAAGATAGAGAATCTTTTCCCGATCATAACGACACCAAAAGTTTGAAATTTGATAGAAAACTTACGGAATTATGCTCTCGCAAAGTTAGCGGTCTCGGCGATGTTTATGGATCGGCGATTTTGCCCACTTTGAGCCCCATTTTTGGCCAATTTCACTGTACTAGTCGACAAAAAACATGAATATTTCGCTAGAACTCCATTTTTTCTATCGAATGGGTGCAAGAAACCACCCATTTATAAATTCAACTATCCAGTACAGTGGTCAGAATTTAGCAATTTTGCCAATTTCACACAAATTTCAAAAGATGCCAATTTCGGAATAGGGTCCAGATTAAACAAGAAAGACATTCCTGGCACTAAAATGACATTTCCTCTAGTCATTAGTCACGTCTCAAGGCCCCTCTTATATCTTTTGCTTTCCACTTTGAATTTTTATTCTCACAAAAAATATAAGATTTACTGTTATGCAGACTACTGCATTAGTGTAAAAAATGGTATAAATATTATTGGTGCACTTGTGAAAGAATATTAGACTCACCAGTTGACGTGTATTGCACGCTTGGCACGATTTGTTTACTTTTGAAGTTTGGTAAAAATCGAACATTTCTGCTACTTTGAGCTCAATTTCAAGGCACCTTTCATTGTAAAACCAGTCAAAATCATCTCAATTTCAGTAATATGTCTTCCATTCTATAAAATGAGACCAAGAAAACTAGAATACAACAATAAATACCATACGAAAATACACTGCAAAGTCGCTGATTTATTAAAAAAAATGGAAAAAGTTTTTTTTTTCTCATTATGCACTGTGTGCTGCAGGATTTTTTTTAGACTGTGCACACTGACCACATAGACCCATTCTTTCATATGAAGGCCTACCAGCTTTCTCCCACTAGATTTGAGGTCGCTAGAATTTATGAGTACTAGTACGTCAAAAACCCCTACGCGTAAGACGTACTAGTACGACGAAAACCCTCAAAGGGTTAACAATTCCTTAAAATATTCCCTCCATCTTACCAATACCTCTAACTCTCCATTTAATAACTCTCCTCTCCTATTTGTTCTCTAGGCTTTCTTAAGGACGGTGGGGAAATTTTCAGCGCGCTCTCAAGAAAAATTCGAAAAATAATGGAAATTGAGTTATTCATATAGAAAAATAGCTCGACTCTTTTGCAACACAATGGTACAAGAATAAATGTTTTAAGAAGTTTCTACAAGAAATTATAGTCATTTATATCAGGTATGGTAACGGCAATGTAGGTAGCGCGTCTGTTCTCAACCCATGTATTTTTTGGAATTATTTCCTTGTTTTTTATCGTTTTTTCTTTGCATTATTCTTTCTAATATAATAATTGATTATTTGGCATCATATAAGAGTAGGTGGAGCTTATCAGTAGTGCCAGCCAATCGGGAGCCATCTGAGAACACTCGGCAGTACTCCCCCTCCAGACGGTGCCAGGTGAAATCACTTCATTATTACGCTTATATCAGCTTATATATCAACTATATAGCTTATTTATCTATCAGAATTGATCTAATACGATATAATAAACACTATAAATAACAAACATGTTATATACTCTAGACTGAATAAAATAGGCCATAATATGGCGAGAGTCCACCATCAATATTTCGATATAAATGAGTTATTCCTCGTCTCCTTGTTGTATTGTTTGGTCTGTGAGTGATAGAAAACGGTATTTTGAAGAGGATAACTGCACTAGAACATCAGTTTACTTAGAAAACCACTGAAACGCGATTTTTTTTTTTTTTTTTTGAGATGGCGGGCCTGCCGGCGTTCCAGGCCTATATCTCGGAAGTAACTTTTTCACTTATTTCGCTTACCTACACCATTATTAATGATTGTATTGAAATGATTTTCACTGACAATATAAAAGTGTGTTTGACTATTTGCTGCTTCTTTTTTTTTGGAATATATCAAATATTTTTTATTTTGTGGGAAGTAAAAGGCAGATATTTTGGTGAATGCCAAAAAGTCTATCAAATGTATTTTTTTTTTTCACTGATAAATAAGATATATATAGATGAAACATGTTCATATCAAATTTCGTGTCCATGACTATTTACGGTTGGGATGTCGAAGTGCACTTGTAGTGCCATATTAGTCATTCTTGCTAGCAATACTATGAAAGTCATTAATTTTTTTTTTCTGTTTGTTGGCCCATCCATACTGGAAACTCATTCTTCCTCACATATGAATTAAACGTTCACTGAAAATAAAAAAAATTGGTTTGAAAAATCAAAAATAAGTAGGCCGAAATTTTGCTAATGCCTAAAAAGTCTACTCAAAATTTTTTTTTTTTTCCCAATAATAAGATATTTGATGAAACATTGCCCAAATCTCGTCATTTTGTCTCTCTTCTTTTGCATTCTTCTGCCAATTGTCATTAAATTTTTTTTCTGTATTCTTGCCATCCATCTGCATCATTCTTCTACTATGAAAAACTCCTCAAAAAAAAAATTGGGATAAAATCTTTTCCTCCCCTTACTACTCTTTACATAAAATTTTTCTATTTCCAACAAAATTTGTTGATAACATCTCACCCACTCTCTCATTTGCTCTCTTTTTACATTGCTTCACTCTTAACCTCTCTTTTTCTCGTAACTCTTCCTCTTCCTTGCATCACTTCTACTTTGTAAAAACTTCTCATAGCTAACTTTTTCTCCCTTACTACTCTCTTAACATCATCATTCCACCAATCGCTCCTCTTCCCTCCCGCACCCACTTTCCTATAACCACAAACTTCTGCTGAACACTAACACTACATTTTTAAACCTACCCCATACCCTTCGACCCCATTTCCTATGCTCTCATTAGCCCATCTATCCTCCAATAGCTGTTTATATCTTACCCTAACTGCCTCCTCTCTGTTTATAAGCCTTCACCTCTCTCTTCCCTGATGCTCTATTCTCCTTGTATCCCATCTACCTTTTACTGTGTAGCTACAACTAGAAAGTGATCTGATATATCTGTGGCCCCTCTATAAACGTGTACATCTTGAAGTCTACTCGACAGTCTTTTATCTACCAATACATAATCCAACAAACTACTGTCATTTCACCCTACATCATATCTTGTATACTTTTTTATCCTCTTTTTCTTAAAATATGTATTACCTATAGCTAAACCCCTTTCTATACAAAGTTCAATCAGAGGGCTCGTATTATCGTTTACACCTGGCACCCCAAACTTACCTACCACACCCTCTAAAAGTTTCTCCTACTTTAGCATTCAGGTCCCCTACCACAATTACTCTCACTTGGTTCAAAGGTTCCTATACATTCACTTAACAATTCCCAAAATCTCTCTCCTCTACATTCCTCTTCTCCAGGTGCATACACGCTTATTATGACCCACTTTTCGCATCCAACCTTTACTTTAATCCACATAATTCTTGAATTTACACATTCATATTCCCTTTTCTCCTTCCATAAGTGATCCTTCAACATAACTGCTACCCCTTCCTTTGCTCTAACTCTGATACTCCAGATTTAATCCCATTTATTTCCCCCCTCCGAAACTCCCCTACCCCCTTCAGCTTTGTTTCGCTTAGGGCCAGGACATCCAACTTCTTTTCATTCATAACATCAGCAATCCTCCGTTTCTTGTCATCCGCACTACATCCACGCACATTCAAGCATCCCAGTTTTATAAAGTTTTTCTCTTTTTTAGTAAATATCTACAGGAGAAGGGGTTATTAGCCCATTGCTCCCGGCATTTTAGTCACCTCATACGACACGCATGGCTTACGGAGGAAAGATTCTTTTCCACTTCCCCATGGACAATAGAAGAAATAAAGAAGAACAAGAGCTATTTAGAAAAAGGAGAAAAACCTACATGTATGTATATATACATGTATATGCATGTGCATGTCTGTGAAGTGTGACCAAAGTGTAAGTAGGAGTAGCAAGATATCCCTGTTATCTAGTGTGTTTGAGACAGAAAAAGAAACCATTACCTGACATTATCCAACCTGTTGACTGTCACCAATACCAGCTCCCGGGAAGCACACCCTCTCTTGTCTTATTCCTGTTACAGAAAGCACGGTCCATATATCTTGCCTGCGAGTCTCCTACCACAAGAATTCGCTTACCTTTATTAGCAGGAGTAGTAGTACCACCTTTACCTTCACTGGCCACTGAAGTATGTTCATCCTGAAGAACAGAGAAGCGATTTTCTTCTTTCAAATCTTGTCTTTTAACTTTCCTTATTTTGATGCTCCTCCCATTACTGGGAACCACTCACCACTTGTAGCAGGTGCTGGACTGCACCTCACTGCTGATAAATGAACATTTAACATCACTTTTACTTTTATTTAAGACTCTTGGCATATGGAAGATGGCGAGAATTGTGAACAAAAGCGAAGTGACTAGGCCAAACAGATTGATAAAAAATTTCTTTGGTGCTGGACTAGAGAAAATGTAATGTTTTCCTTTCACCCAACATCTAACCAATTTTTTTTCAACACTTTGGTCATCTCCCACCGAGGCAGGGTGACCCAAAAAGAAAAAACAAAACAAAAAAAGAAAATGCTTTTATCATTCAACACTTTCACCTCACTCATGCATAATCACAGTCTTGGCAGAGGCACTCAATGCGACAGTTTAAAAGTCAACCTCCTAACTGCCAATATCCTTAACCCCTCCTTTAAAGTGCAGGCATTGTACTTCCCATTTCCAGGACTGAAGTCTTGCTAACGGTCAGGTCCCAAAAACCATTAGTCTCTATTCTATGCAGCAGCACTCCCCAAAGCTTAATGAGCAACTCATGATGGAAACCTTAACATTCCACCCAAGATTCCCTGAGTAACCACAGGAAATTAAAAAAAATTGCCATAATGTCTGGTAACTACAGTAAGCTTTGTAAATATGCATGTGCATACAGATTACAAAGTTAGACTTCACTGTTACCTGTTGTTTTAGAAATAAATGCTTAAGTATGTATGGGAGCCTTCCCTAAACTAGTATTATGTAGATTTGTCCTTCCTCTTGATGCACTCATTAACCTGTTAATAGGCACTGATAAGGCTAACTTATGGGGGATAATAAATATTCTCCCACCTGCTTACTGGCACTTCAGACACTGGGGTTAGAGGACAAGTCTTTGCCAAGAAGCACAAGCCCCTTGATATTCCAGGCCAGTCATTTAAGTATGGTAAATCACAATCATTTAGTAAATTTTTTTGTCTTGCCAAGTATGGCAAAACAAAAGTATGGCAGAAGTTGCCTTGGCACTTCTTGAAACTCGGGCGATTATTCTGATACATTCTTGCTTATGCACATGGGTATATTTAACCCCTACTGTGGGTGGCAGAGCATAACAAGGCAGTGTTCAAATTTGCATGATTACCAGCCACTTGTGCAAGAATTGGTTATATGAATATAACTATCATTTGACTCGCGAAATCGTAATGACATGATTGCAAATGAACCATATCATGGGCAGGGATAGAATCCGCAGTCATGAAGCTCCAGATCTTCCTATGGGGTATAAATGTACCTAGTTGAATGAATCTTATTGTAGCTAGCTGGCCCAGTGACTAATGTCTGTCTATCCCTGCCTATGGTATGGTTTATAACTATTTCTTTTTGCATTTATATTTTGAAATGATAAAACAGTGCAATAACATGTTGCTTCTGAAGACTAGTAACACAATGGCAGTGACGTTGAGTGAACATAATGGTGTCAATAATACACACATTAATTGGCGAAAAAGAAAGATTTTGACAAATCCAAACTGAATACTGAAAGGATAAACTCCAAACATAATTAGTCTTATTTTTTGTAATGAAGGGAATGGAGACCTAGGTATGTAGATGGCTTTATGTATATACAGTTTTAAAATTATTTACCTTTGTTGTAGGTTAATAGATCTTGAGTAATGTTAATTTTTATTACTGTAACTGCAGGGAGAATTTGGGCTTCAGACCAACCTGTTTCCCATTTTAATACTCTGCAGATAGAAATAACCACTTATGATAGCTGTATTACCCCTTTATGGGTTATGCAAAGAAAAAAGTGGTACAGCTGGTTATATTGTAAACACTGGAAAGGTATTGTAATAAGTGGAGCTTTTGGTTTTGATTTGTAGACATTTGCTGCTGCTGTTGAAAAAATATATATAAATTATCTTGTTTAGATGAAAATACTATACATAACTAAAATAAGATGTGGAGGTACTGGGAAGATGGGGATAATTTGTGCTCGTAAATGTTGAAGAGGGGGCCCGTAATTTCATGTATTGGGCAGGGAAGTGTAACATTGAGAATGTGCCACAGTGAATGTGGGGGAAAGTGCATTAGCCAGTGAGGATAAGATTTTGAAGTGGTTGAGGCATTTGTCCAATAAATGTATGAAAGGGAAAGGTACCTAGGGATTGGAAGAGCATGCATAGTTTTTATATAAAGTAAAAAGGGAATTTTGTGAGCAAGACTGTTGAATATATCAGGTAAAGGATATGGTAGTTATTGGAGGAAGATTGTAGATGAACAAGGTTTTAGGGAGGGATGTGTTTACATTGATACATACAAGTGAATAGTATTTAGATTAGGAAGATTTTGTTGTATTTATGGATTTAGAAAAGGCGTACAATAGGATGGATAGGGGAGCAATGTTTCAAAGTATATGGAATAGATGATAGGTTATTTAAGCCAATTATCTTTAGTATATTGAGGCTCAGGGTAAGATATGTATAAAGGAAAAGATTATTTTTCCAGTAAAAGTAGTCTTGGGCACGTATGAGTGATACCACCATCGTTTTAATTTATGGATGGGCTTTGTAAAAGTGAATGTTAGGTGTTAGATTTGCATCTGAATCGAATACAATGTGGCAGTTGTCATTTGCTATTTTGCAGGTGTTAATGGTGCTATTGGGAAATTCTGATAAGTTGCAAATGTTGGTAGATGAATTGTGGAGGATGCATTAGAGAAGGAAATTAAAATTTAACTTAGGAAAGAGCAAGGTGATGAGAGTAACAAAATTAAGGTGGTGAAAGATTGTACATTAGATGGGAACCAACTAAAATTCATCATTCGGAAGTATTATGTTTTCCATTGTATCAAATACCAAGAAACAGTTGATAAAACGATAAAAACTGAGGGATTTTCGGTCACTATTTCAAACAAAAGCCTAGAAGTGGAGAAATGTTTTTAATTGCAACTTATCAAACAGCTCTGAGTGCAGGCGCTACTTCCACCTTAAGGACTCTTGAGTTAGCATAATTAACCCTTCCAGGGTCCACAGGCCCTTTCAGAGACTTGTTCTCAGGGTCCCCAAAATTTAAAAAAAAAAAAAAAAAAAAAAAAAATATATGAAAATAGAGAATCTTTTCCCGATCATAATGACACCAAAAGAATGAAATTTGATGGAAAACTTACGGAATTATGCTCTTGCGAAGTTAGCGGTCTCGACGATGTTTATGCATCGGCAATTTTGCCCACTTTGCACCCTATTTTTGGCTAATTCCAATGTGCTAGTCGACAAAAATCATAACTATTTCGCTATAACTCAATTTTTTCTAATGAATGAGTACAAGAAACCACCAATTTACTGATTTCAACTATCCAATACAGTAGTCAGAATTTAGCAATTTTGCCAATTTCACACAAATTTCAAAAGATGCCAATTTCCAAATAGGGTCCAGAATAAACAAAGACTTTCTTGGCAGTAAAATAACATTTCCTCTGTTCATTAGTCACGTCCCCACGCCCCTCTTACGTTCTTTTGCTTTCCATTTTTAATTTTTATTTTTACAAAAAATAGAAGATTTACAGTTATGCAGACTACTGCATTAGTGTAGAAACGGTATAAATAACATTGGCGCACTTGTGAAAGAATATTACTCGCCAGTTGACGTGTATTGGACGCTTAGCATGATTTGTTTACTTTTGAACTTTGGTAAAAATCGAACATTTCTGCTACTTTGAGCTTAATTTCAAGGTACTTTTCATTGTAAAACCAGTCAAAATTATCTCAATTTCTGTAATATGTCTTCCATTCTATAAAATGAGACCAGGAAAACCAGAATACAACAATAAATACCATACGAAAATATAGTGCAAAGTCGCTGTTTTAATCCAAAAACTTGGTCAGTTTTTTCTCATTACACAGTGCTGCAGGATTTTTTTTTATACTGCACACACTGACCACATAGACCCATTCTTTCATATGTAGGCCTAACAGCTTTCTCTCTAGATTTGAAGGCACTAGAATTTGAGTACTAGTACGTCATGGACCCTGGTGTATAAGCCATGGTAGTACGGCCGAAACCCTGAAAGGGTTAACCCTTTGAGGGTCGACAGGCCCTCTCCGAAACTCGTTCTCAGGGTCGGCCAAATTTAAAAAAAAAAAAAAAAAATTTCTCTTATGAAAAGATAGAGAATCTTTTCCCGATCATAAAGACACCAAAAGTTTGAAATTTGATAGAAAACTTACGGAATTATGCTCTCGCAAAGTTAGCAGTCTCGGCGATGTTTACGCATCGGCGATTTTGCCCACTTTGAGCCCCATTTTCGGCCAATTTCACTGTACTAGTCGACAAAAAACATGAATATTTCGCTAGAACTCCATTTTTTCTATCGAATGGGTGCAAGAAACCACTCATTTATGAAATTCAACTATCCAGTACAGTGGTCAGAATTTAGCAATTTTGCCAATTTCACACAAATTTCAAAAGATGCCAATTTCCGAATAGGGTCCAGAATAAACAAGAAAGACATTCCTGGCACTAAAATGACATTTCCTCTAGTCATTAGTCATGTCTCAAGGCCCCTCTTATATTCTTTTGCTTTCCACTTTGAATTTTTTTTTCACAAAAATATAAGATTTACTGTTATGCAGACTACTGCATTAGTGTAAAAAATGGTATAAATATTATTGGTGCACTTGTGAAAGAATATTAGACTCACCAGTTGACGTGTATTGCACGCTTGGCACGATTTGTTTACTTTTGAAGTTTGGTAAAAATCGAACATTTCTGCTACTTTGAGCTCAATTTCAAGGCACCTTTCTTTGTAAAACCAGTCAAAATCATCTCAATTTCTGTAATATGTCTTCCATTCTATAAAATGAGACCAAGAAAACTAGAATACAACAATAAATACCATACGAAAATACACTGCAAAGTCGCTGATTTATTAAAAAAAATGGTCAAAGTTTTTTTTTTCTCATTATGCACTGTGTGCTGCAGGATTTTTTTTAGACTGTGCACACTGACCACATAGACCCATTCTTTCATATGAAGGCCTACCAGCTTTCTCCCACTAGATTTGAGGCTGCTAGAATTTATGAGTACTAGTACGTCAAAAACCCCTACGCGTAAGACGTACTAGTACGACGAAAACCCTCAAAGGGTTAAGGGGGCTGTATAGCAAAAATATGTAGCACTTTTGTTTACCGTCTGACTTCCTCCAGTTTTGGTGCACAAGATAGTGTTTTCACTCTTAGTAAAAAATACTTATCAAAAATATACCTCAAACAACAACTGAGAAAAGACTGAAAAAGGACTGATTTACTGACAATGCCCTTTGGTACAGTGGTACTCCTATATGGGACGACGTAAGGTTGTTTGGACACTTGGTGCCGAGAGAACAATGCTTATACGAATTTATAATTGTTACCTTTCCTCTAAATAACGTATCTTTATTTGACAAAAAAATAGTTTGTTCTTGGA
Source organism: Cherax quadricarinatus (assembly GCF_026875155.1). Classification (NCBI taxonomy): domain Eukaryota; kingdom Metazoa; phylum Arthropoda; class Malacostraca; order Decapoda; family Parastacidae; genus Cherax; species Cherax quadricarinatus. The sequence continues at coordinate 35,890,335 of NC_069447.1, forward strand.
ATGTTGCAAAAAAATCTGCCCTTTACTCCCACATAACTCCCAACGTATTTGGAATATTTTAGAAAATGAACAATTGTTAGTTAGAGAAATCATTATTCTACAATTTCTGTGAATATTATTACATTTAAGTAATAAAGGCAGAGTAGGTACCGTAAAGTGAATGTTACTTCCGAGATATCGGCCGGGAGTGCTCTCCACCCCCCCCCCCCGTCTCAAAAAAAAAAAATGCGTAAATCACATTTGTTTGGGTGTATTGTTTTAGTAAACTGGTGTTTAGTGCAGTTATCCTCAACACACCGTTTTCTATCATTGAAGACCAAGTCATACAACAAGAAGTCGAGGGGTAACAATTTTATATCGAATATTACTGGTGGATTCTCTCCATATTATGGCCTATTTTATTCAGTCTAGAGTATATAACATGTTTGTATGTTATTTATAGTGTTTATTATATATTAGATCAATTCTGATAGATAAATAAGCCGTAGAGTTGATATATAAGCTGATATAAGCGTATTAATGAAGTGATTTCTCCTGGCACACCTGGAGCGGCAGTAGGCCCGGTAGGCTGAAAGTCTACGGATAATCTCCGCCTACTGTTTTATAATGCCAAATAGTCAGTTATTATATTAGAAAGAATAATGCAAGGAAAAGAGATAAAAAACAAGGAAAAAAATTCCAAAAAATACATAGGCTGTGAGCAGACTCTCTACCCACATCGCCGTCACCATACCTGATATAAATTACTATAATTTCTTGTAGAAACGTCATAGAACATTCATTCTGGTACCATTGTGTTCCCAAAGAGTTAAGCTATTTTTCGGTATATATAACTCAATTTCCATAATTTTTCAATTTTTGGTTGAGCGCGCGCGGAAATTTTCTACAGCCCCCTTAATTTGTTTCTCTGAATCCCTTCACAGTTGTTAACTTACCATCCCCCATCTCTTCTTAACATGCCCAAGCCATAACCTGCCTCCCTCCTGCATCTAACATGCTCTTAATTAAAGGACCGCTGGATGCACAAGTCCCTATCTATTGAAACTTTCATTTTACCGTCCCTTCAACCTTTCCTTGGACCAGAAAATTAAGGCATACTAAATGTTGATGTTTCACTAGATAATTTAAAGCGTAAATTCTTCCGAGTTCAAACTTCAGATTGTCTAAAGTTGTTTAGGCTGTCCAGTAGTAGAATTATCTGATTGCCACACCAACCTTTTTGTCCTAAATCAAACTATTTTGTATGGAATGTCAGCACATATCTCTTTAATTACTAAAATGTGTAATTTTTTTTGTTACTGAAACTTTTGTCATTGCTACTAATTTTACTGGGTAGGTCACCAGACATCGGCTGAATCATGGGGTACAGGGCGTGCTGTTGCTCGAATTCCACGTGTACGTGGTGGTGGCACACACAGATCTGGACAAGGTGCATTTGGTAACATGTGCCGTGGAGGCCGGATGTTTGCCCCAACGAAGACATGGCGACGTTGGCACCGCAGGATTGGAGTAAACCAGAAGCGGTATGCAATGTGTTCTGCAATTGCTGCCACCTCAAGTCCTGCACTTGTAATGTCTAAAGGCAAGTTTTAAAATTTTTCATGTGTTTCTGTGATAGTTAACTAATTTTAATTTTTTCAATATACTACAGTGCTGAAGAGATTTCCAGATGGTCAGTGTCCCTGTGGCCTTGTCTGTGTCCAAGCCTCGTGGTAAATCTGGGTCTGCCCCCCCCCCCCCCCAGTCCTACATATGGACCTCAGCCCAGGTAGTCTTGACTAAAATATGTATTGTAATAGGACTGCACTCCTAAGAACTCCAAGGGAGCAATAACAAATTTGTCATAATGCATCGAATGAGTTTTCCTGAACTTTTGAGCTTCATGTTGTGAAAAGAAAGAGCAGAGTACATTTTTTTCCCAACTAACTGGCCATATCCCATTAAGGCAGGGTGACCAAAAAAAAAAATACGGAAGTTTCTCTTTTAAATTTAATAATGTACAGTAGGGCCCCACTTATTCGGCAGGTTAGGTTCCATGCATATTGATAGATCTCTTAACCTCTGGAAATGCTTGCCCCCAGTGGTAGTGAATTCTGCTTCTCAGTGCCTTAATTAAAATGGGAGCATTTTTGTTGGAAATGACACTGAAATTGCACAAGTCTTTCCTCGCCTAACAGAGTTCTGAGAGTAGGTCAGTAAACAAATTGGTCGTTAAGGAGGGAGCATACCTTACTGGTAGTAGGTTTGTCAACCATCTTTGTTTTAATGTCACCTTTGCACCATTTATAATATTTTAAGTATACATATTTTGTAAAGTTTATACAGTAGTGTACTATATATTGTAAAAAAAACAGGAAATCAGCTCTTAATATACATTATATGGGTATGCATACTGGTCAGACAGCTGGTCATAAGTTTGAGCAGTTGTTAAGTGAGGAGAGACTGTATTACCAGCATGATGGCTATGTTTGTGCAACTTGGGCTTTCAATTGTACATATAATCCTTTCAGGTCACATGATCCAGGAGATCCCAGAAATTCCTTTGGTTGTATCTGACAAAGTTCAGGAGATGACAAAGACAAAGGAAGCTGTGCTTATGCTGAAAAAACATCGTGCATGGACTGATATTCTGAAGGTAACTTTCTCTCATTCTTTTCTCTCATTCTCTTTCTCTCATTCTTTCTTTCTCTCATTCTCTTTCTCTCATTCTCTTTCTCTCATTCTCTTTTCTCTCTCTTTCTCTTCTTCTTTCTCTCATTCTCTCTTTCTCTCATTTCTCTCTTTCTCTCTTTCTCTCCTCTTTCATTCTTTCTCTTTCTCTCTCTTCTTTCTCTCTCTTTCCTCTTTTCTCTTTTCCTCTTCGTCTTTCTCTCTTTCTTCTCTTTTCTCTTTTTCCTCTCTTCTCTCATCTTTCTCTCTTTTCTCCTCTCTTCCCTTTTCTCTTTCCTCTCTTTCTTTCTCTCTTTCTCTTCTCTCTCATTTCCTCTCTTTCTCCTTTCTCTCTTCTCTCTCTCTTTCTCTCTCTCTGCTCTCTTCTTTTCTCTTTCTTTCCTCTCTTTCTCTCTTTCTCTCTTTCTCTCTTTCCCCCTTCTCTCTTTCTCTTCTTCTCCCTCTTCTCTTTTTCTCTCTCTTTCTCTCTCTCTTCTCTCTTCCTCTTTTTCTCTCTCTCTTTCTCTCTTTCCTCTTTTCTCTCTTCTTTTCTCTCTTCCTTCTCTCTCTCTTTCTCTCTTTCTCTCTTCTCTCTCTTTCTCTCTTTCTCTCTTTCTTCTCTTTCTCTTTCTTTCTCTCTCTTCCTCTTCTCTCTCTTCCTCTCTCTTTTCTCCTCTCTTCTCTCTTTCTCTCTCTTTCTCTCTTCTCTCTCTTCTCTTCTCTCTCTCTCTCTTCTCTCTCTCTCTTCTCTTTCTCTTTCTCTCTTCTCTCTCTCCTCTCTCTCTCTCATCTTCTCTCCTCTCTCTTTCTCTCTCTTCTTTTCCCCTCTCTTCTCTCTTTCTCTCCTCTCTCTTTCTTTCTCTCTTCTCTCCTCTTTCTCTTTCTCTCTCTTTCTCTTCTCTCTCTTCCCTCTTTCTCTTTCTCTCTTTCTCTTCTCTTCTCTTCTTTTCTCTTCTTCTTCCCTCTTTCTCCTTTCTTCTCTCTTTCACTTCTCTCTCTCTCTCTCTTTCTTTCTCTCTCTTTCTCTCATCTCTTTCCTCTCTCTCTCTTTCTCTCTCTCTTCTTCTCTCTCTTTCATACTCTCTTCTCTCTCACTCTTCATTTCTCTCTCCTCTTCTCTCTCTCTTTTCTTTCTCTCTCTCTTCTCCTCTCTTTCTCTTTTCTCCTTCTTCCTCTTCTCTCTCCTCTTTCTCCTCTTCTCTCTCTTCTCCTCTTTCTCCCCTTTTTCCCTCTTTCTCTCTCTCTTTTCTCTCTCTTTCTCTTTCCTCTTTCTCTCTCTCTCTTCTCTTCTCTCTCTTCTCTCTCTCTCTCTTTCTCTCTTCTCCTCTCTTCTCTCTCTCTTTCTCTCTCTCTTTCTCTCTCTCTTTCTCTCTCTCTCTCTTTCTCTCTTTTCTCTTCTCTCTTTCTCTCTCTCCCCTCTTTCTCTCTCTTCTTCTTCTCTCTCTCTTCTCTCTCTCTCTCTTTCTCTCTTCTCTTCCCTCTTCTTCTCTCTCTTCTTTCTCTCTCTTCTCTCTTTTCCTCTTTCCTTCCTCTCTCTTTCTCTTCCTTCTCTTTCCTCTCTTTCTCTCTTCCTCTCCTCTCTCTTTCTCTCTCTTCTTCTCTCTCTTTTCTCTCTCTTCTTCTCTCTCTCTTTCTCCTCCTCTCTCTCTTTTCTCCTTCTCTTCTCCTCTCTTCTCTCTTCTCTCTTTTTCCTCTCTTTCTCTTTCCTCTCTCTCTTCTCTCTCTTCTCTCTCTCCTCTCTTTCCTCTTTCTCTTCTCTCTTTCTCTCTCTCTTTTTCTCTCTTCTCTCTCTCTCTTTCTCTCTCTTTCTCTCTCTCTCTCTCTTTCTCTCTCATCTCCTTGGTCTGTGTTTATGAACAGTTTGATTCTGTAAATTAGTCTGATATTATTGTATATAATGGGGTAAATCTTTCTTAGTTATTATACTGACCTGTTATAATGTACAGGTATATAAAAGCAAGAGGTTCCGTGCTGGCAAAGGCAAGATGCGCAACAGACGTCGCATCCAGCGAACTGGGCCACTTGTTATCTACAATAAGGATCAGGGATTGACCAGGGCTTTCCGTAACATTCCTGGTGTGGACACTATTTGCGTAGAAAAGCTCAACCTTTTGAAGCTTGCTCCTGGTGGTCATGTTGGCAGGTTCTGCATCTGGACAGAGTCTGGTAAGTAGATTACTTTGAAAATGCATTTACATTTTTTCAAAGAAATCCTATGCATTATTAAGTTTGAATATTTTTACTGCACTCCCCTTCCTTGGATCACCGCTGCTTTCCCTCCCCATTTCTTAGATGCTCAATGTAATGTCATGTGGGTTTTCGATACGTGGATGGGTAAAAATACTCACGTAGGCTGGTAGTACGTATAATATATAACGGGAAGTATGGAAAGCGCCAACAGCCGACCTGTCTCTCTCTGCTGCCTACTATGACTGACCCATAGTGCCTACGGGTGAGGGTGTTTGAAATCCTGCTATGGTCAGCAGCAATATGAATAGTCAATGATTCACACAGATGGTTGGTAGTGAGTCATCTACTGGTACTCTGGTAACTGGTTGCTAGGAACTGGTACTACTACTGAGAGTAAGACTCTACAGGTTTAGTGCTATGGCTTGTTTTACAGCAGCCTTGGACTGCTGATAAAATTTGGATTAGATTTCGCATTATTAATCTCCAAAAATCTACCTCAAAAAATTTTTGCAGATAAAACCTTTAACCTTTACTTTTTTAATTTCATCCTTCCTTGTCCCAAGTGAGTGTAAAAAAGAAAGCCTGTATTTGTTTTACATGATGGCAGGATTGCTGGTGTCCATTTTTGTCTCGTGAGCATGCAAGGTTTCAGGTACGTCTTGCTACTTCTACTTACACTTAGGTCACACTACACATACATGTACAAGCATATATAAGAACATAAGAAAGGAGGAACACTGCAGGAGGCCTGTTGACCCATACTAGGCAGGGCCTTTACAATTCATCCCACTAACAAAACATTTGCGCAACCCAATTTTCAATGCCACCCAAGAAATAAGCTCTGATGTGAAAGTCCCACTCAAATCCAACCCCTCCCACTCATGTACTTATCCAACCTAAATTTGAAACTACCCAAAGTCCCAGCCTCAATAACCCAACTAGGTAGAATGTTCCACTCATCTACTACCCTATTTCCAAACCAATACTTTCCTATGTCCTTTCTAAATCTAAACTTATCTAATTTAAATCCATTACTGCGGGTTCTCTCTTGGAGAGATATCCTCAAGACCTTGTTAATATCCCCTTTATTAATACCTATCTTCCACTTATACACTTCGATCAGGTCTCCCCTCATTCTTCGTCTAACAAGTGAATGTAACTTAAGAGTCTTCAATCTTTCTTCATAAGGAAGATTTCTAATGCTATGTATCAATTTAGTCATCCTACGCTGAATTTTTTCTAACGAATTTATGTCCATTCTGTAATATGGAGACCAGAATTGAGCTGCATAATCTAGGTGAGGCCTTACTAATGATGTATGAAGCTGCAGTATGACCTCTGGACTTCTGTTGCTTACACTTCTTGATATAAATCCCAGTAATCTATTTTTTATTACGTACGCTTAGGCATTGCTGTCTTTGTTTAAGGTTGCTGCTCACCGTATATATACACCCCCCCCTGGGTTTTCTTCTATTTTCTTATTAGTTCTTGTTTATTTCCTCTCATCTCCATGGGGAAGTGGAACAGAATTCTTCCTCTGTAGGCTATGCGTGTTGTAAGAGGTGACTAAAAAGCAAGGGGGCTAGTAACCCCTTCTCCTGTATAAATTACTGAATTTAAAAAGGGAAAGTTTTGTTCTTCTTTTTGGGCCACCCTGCCTTGGTTGGATACGGCCGGTTTGTTGAAAGAAAGGAGTGCTGGTGTCTTCTGTCATAAACGTGCAAGATTTCAGGTAGGTATTGCTACTTCTACTTACACATAGGTCACTCTACATATACACACTCGTCTGAGTTTTCTTTGATTTTAACTTAATAGTTCTTGTTATTGCTTTTCCTTTTACATCCATGGGGAAGTGGAATAAAAATCTTTCCTCCGTAAGCAATGCGTGTTGTAAAAGTTTACAAGAATGCCATGAACAATGGGCTAGTAACCCATTTTCCCATATAGCCTACTAAAAAGAAAAGAAAACCATCGAAGTGGGATGTTTGAATGTACATAGATGTTGTGTGAATGATAAGAGACGATTGTGGATGTTATGAATGAGAAGCTGGATGTCCTGGCTTAAACAGCTAAATGAGGAGTAGCAATAATGTTGAAGGATAAGTTATGGCAGGAAGAGGGGGAATATAAATGTATTAATTCAAGGATTATGTTGAGTGAAATATGGGTTAGATTTCCCTACAATACATTTTTGCACCAAACATTTGCGATTTTTCAACATTTGCGAGGTTCTTGATCACCCTAACTTCTTCCTCCCTTAGTTTATACACTTTCACCTCTTCTTGCTGTTCCCATTTTCATTTTGTCCCATTTAACTCTTACTCTAACTGTAGCTACAACTAAATAATGAGCCTGTTGGCTGCAGTGCCACCAATCTGCACCACCAGTGGATGTAAATTCTGCTCCAGTGCACCTTAAGGGCTCATGGTCAAAATTTCGGCCTACTTTATTTTTCAACCTATTTTTTTTTTTTTTTTGTGTACATTTAGAGGTTCATATGTAGAAGAATGTGGGAGTTTCAGTATGATTGGCCAACAAACAACAGAGAAAAAAAACATTTAATGACTTTTCATATATGGCAGCAAGGCATGACAAAATGGCACTACGAGTGGCACTTCTGACAATCCCAACCGTTAGAATACATCTGACACAAATTTTGGATGCACATGTTTCATCTAATATATCTTATTATCATGGAAAAAAAAATACATTTGATAGACTTTTTGGCATTCACCAAAATATCTGCCTTTTACCTCCCACAAAATAAAAAATATTTGATATATTCCAAAAAAAGAAGCAGCAAATAGTCAAACACACTGTTTTATATTGTCAGTGAAAATCATTTCAATACAATCATTAATAATGGTGTAGGTAAGCGAAATAAGTGAAAAAGTTGCTTCCGAGATATAGGCCTGGAACGCCGGCCGGCCTGCCGTCTCAAAAAAATTTTTTTTTTTTGCGAAAATCACGTTTGTGGTTTTCTAAGTAAACTGATGTTCTAGTGCAGTTATCCTCTTCAAAATACCGTTTTCTATCACAGACCAAACAATACAACGAGACGAGGAATAACTCACTCATATCGAAATATTGCTGGTGGACTCGCCATATTATGGCCTATTTTATTCAGTCTAGAGTATATAACATGTTTGTTATTTATAGTGTTTATTATATATTAGATCAATTCTGATAAATAAGCCGTATAGTTGATATATAAGCTGATATAAGCGTAATAATGAAGTGATTTCACCTGGCACCGTCTGGAGGGGGAGTACTGCTGAGTGTTCTCAGATGGCTCCCGATTGGCTGGCACTCTACTGATAACAAATAACCCGCACATAAAAGAGAAGCTTACGACAACGTTTCAGTCCGACTTGGACCATTGACATTGATGCTCCACCCACTCTTATATGATGCCAAATAATCAATTATTATATTAGAAAGAATAATGCAAAGAAAAAGCGATAAAAAACAAGGAAAAAAATACATGGGTTGAGAACAGACGCGCTACCTACATCGCCGTTACCATACCTGATATAAATGACTATAATTTCTTGTAGAAACGTCTTAAAACATTGATTCTTGTACCATTGTGTTGCCAAAGAGTTAAGCTATTTTTCGGTATATATATATCTCAATTTCGATAATTTTTCAATTTTTGGTTGAGCGCGCGCGGAAATTTGTCCTAGCGCACCCTTAATGGAATTGATGCATTTTTAGTGAAAAACCTAAATTTAAATTGGACTGTTAAGTGTGAGCTTATTTTAACCCTTTCAGGTTCCGTCCCCTAGATCTACGGCTTTACGTTCAGGGTCCAAACCGTAGATCTACGTCATGAGCTCAGCTCGCTCTGATAAACTGTGAGTGGTACATTTGGGCCTAGATATGAGAGAATACATCTGTGGTATGTGTGCACCACATAAAACAAATCCTGCAGCACACTGTGTATAATGAGAGAAGAAAAACTGAAATCATGATTTTTAGATTAAAACAGCGACTTTGCAGTGTTTTTTCGTATGTTTTTTATAGTTCTATTTGCGATTTCTTGGTCTCATTTGATAGAATGGAAGACATATTACAGAAAGAGATGATTTTGATTGGTTTTAGCACTGCAAATGGCTTGAAACTGAGCTGTAAGTAGCGGAAATGTTAAATTTTTGCCTATGTTCAAGAGTAAACAAACGACCTCACACGTCTAATACACGCCAGCTGATGGGTCTAATATACATTCACAAATATGGTGATGATATTTATACAATTACTACAGTATTGCATAACAGTAAATCTTCTATTTTTTGGTGTGAATAAAAAATCAAAATGGAATTTATTTGTAAAGCCTCAAAACGTAACTAATGAACAGAAAAAATGTTAGTTTAGTTCCAGGAATACCTACATTGTTTATTCTGGACCCTATTTTGAAATTGGAATATTTTGAACTTTGTGTTAAATTGGCCAAATTAACAATTTCTGATCACTTTATTTTGTAGTTGAAACAGTTGACTTGGCGATTTCTTGTGCTCAATCGATAGAATAGAAGTAATACTAGTGAAATAGCTAAGAATTTGGTTGACTGGAATAATGTAATTGGCCTAAAATGGGAGTCAAAGTTGGCAAAATTGCAGATTCGTCAATATCGCTGACACATCAAAATTCGCGAGAGCATAATTTCGTCAATTTTCCATCAAATTTTGTACTTTTTGTTTTATTACCTTCACAAAAAGTAACTCTACCATTTCATAAGAAAAATAACATTTTTTTTTTTTTTTAAATTCTTGGACACTGGGGCACCACTTCAGATTTGGGCCTTGGACCCTGAAGGGGTTAAGAACCTCATTTCAAGGTACTTAGGGTTTGAGTTGAACCACTTCACTAGTGGTGTTTAAAATTTTATCAGTTGATGCCCAGAAACACTGCCAATAGAACCCTCCCCTTCTTCCCTCTTCCCCCTTCCCCCCAGGAAATGCCTCAAAGTTGCTGTTGTAAACTAATGAGGTCAGATATTTTTCTTCATGCACTGAGGCAGGATTTATTTTGTTAACATCACACAAGTGACACTAGCATCAATGATTTAATCATTGTGGATGATGGCATCACTCGCATAGATAAAATTTGGAGCTGGATTCCCTCATCTAGGCTGCGAGTGGAAAATTTTCTCCTAGACGTGATAAAAATGGGTCTACAGTGAATGAAGAGTACAAGTCTCTTCCACATTGGTTTGCTGTATACTGTAACTGATTAGTTTTTTTTCTTACACAGCCTTCCGCAAGTTGGACTCCCTCTATGGAACTTGGCGTAAGGAGTCAAGGAAGAAGAAGAATTACAATCTTCCAATGCCCAAGATGACTAACACAGATTTGGCTAGAATTTTAAAATCTGATGAAATCCAATTAGCCATCAGAGCTCCAAAGTAAGTTCTATTATGGTAGGGTATAATTTGTGCAGAACTTCTCTGGTCCTAACCTTAAGATAATACCAGTGCACAGACTTCTTGTCTGAAACTGAAGCTGCATTATTTATCAGGCAATCTTGTTTATAGGGCTATCTTGTGTGATAATGCTGATTAAGTATTTTTACCTACATGTTCCAAGCTGGAAATTTTTTTTTTTTTTTTTTTTAACAAGCCAGCCGTCTCCCACCGAGGCAGGGTGACCCAAAAAAAGAAAGAAAAATCCCCAAAAGGAAAATACTTTCATCATTCAACACTTTCACCTCACTCACACATCGCTGCTTTTGCAGAGGTGCTCAGAACACAACAGCTTAGAAGCATATACCTATAAAGATACACAACATATTCCTCCAAACTGCTAATATAGCAAACCCCTCCTTTAGAGTGTAGGCATTGTACTTATAAACTAAAAACTAAATTTTAACCAGGTATTTGTTTTCTAGTAATATTTATTAGTGCTACTGTAAATGCAAATGAAAGTAATCTGAGGTTGAAGTATTGTATTGGTCAAATTTTTTTCATGAAGGAACCTTAGAACAACTTTTGAATTTTCTTGGAAACTTGTAGCTTTCCTATTTTATGTAATAGACTGGCTATCATTTTTCAGTAAAACTGTGATTCGTCGGAAGATAAAGAAGAACCCACTATCAAACCGCCATGCCCTTCTACATCTCAATCCATTTGCTCGAGTTGAAAAGAAAGCAGCAATATTAGAGGAAAAGAAGCGAATTGAAGCAAAGAAAGCAATTGAAACTAAGAAAGCTGCAGTAAGTTGTGTAAAGAACTAGTTTAGTTTTTGTACTTTTAACTTTGCCAAATCATAGTGATCATTGTTCAACTTTATTGTAAATTTGTTGTAACTTGGAATCAGTCTTATCTTTTTATTTCATTAATATTTAATAACTTATGACAGATACAGTAAACTCTAATTGCACTTTTTATCCCCTTCCCTATCCCTTTAGATATAGGCATACATTTTGGCACCTTCAAATATGGTGGAAGAGGTCTGGGATATGCGTGTAGGCATGATAAAAGGGGTCTGTGTGAAATGTAAGCATAAATCTGGATGATTGTTTATCAGGATGTTCTTAAAAGTTTCTAAAGTCAGACAAGTTTTCCTTGATTAATTAGTGAAGCCGGTTTTTATGGCAGTGCACAGTCTGGTACTGTATGATCCCTTTGCCCCCCTCCCCCTCCTCCCAACCTTGCATTCTTGCATTTGCTGGGGTTGGATTCAAGTAACCACTTGTGTGACAAATCGTGCAGTTGCCCAGATCCATTTGGATCTTTGTCTTTTTTTTGCCGTTTTTTAGCACAGATTGTCCCATTAACCACAATAATGGTTCTAATACAGATCCTTGAACCCCCACTAACTACTCATACCCATTATGACATCTTCCCTGACAATTGCCATGTCTCCTTTCCCTAAGGTACTTTGATCCACTTGAATACATTATTCCTTCCTGCGCTTAATGTAGAATAATGTATTTTAAATTAAACCATTACAAGACAAAATGCAGAGTTGTAATTCGATTATTCTTGAGGGTCTGCAGGGTATGTAAACTTGAATACCATTTGAAGATATTAAAACTACATTCACCAAGCCTTTCCTAAAATACTGTTCCTTTCATTTCATCAGCAGTTATGAAAATCAGCCACTAAAGATCACATTTAAACTTGGTAAATGTTTAGAGAGGGGGGGGGGAGTCACTCCCCCAAGAGCAAGGTGGCTAACATTTCCAGTGCCTGCTCTAAATGCCAATTCCACTGACACAACCATTAGAGAATTAACCAGCAGGAAACTTCAAAATTTTGCTGAAACCAAACCTATAGTTCATGGTAATACTATGTGGAGGATGCAAGAATGTTAGATACAGCTAGGAGTCCTTGTGTGAATGTAATCCCAATATTTAAGGAAGGTGACTTAGGAAGCACTTGGCTACAGAAATGGTTTCACAAACTAACCAGCATTGGTTCACCTAACATGCAGTGAGAGAGCATCAGCTTTACTTGTCAAGGAAGGGTGGCCCCAATGGGAAATGCTCGACAGTCGCTCGTTGAATATCAGTCTTGCCAGAAGCATAACATCACAATTAATTTTCAGTACAGTCGTAAGTTGCTTGATCAAAGTTAGTATTTTTAATATTCTGAGGTTAGTCTTAAATTTCCAACAGAAATATGCGATATTACTGTTAAGGTGTGCCAGTGTAGAATTAGCGGAGCAGTCCTGTGGTAGTCCCTCTGCCTCTTGTGGCAAGGCTGTTATTTTGGTATGGCGAGGCTTAGCCTTTGATGTAAACATGCTAACTGTTAGTGTATTTGGACATGTTCCATTAGTCTGCTTATCTTCTGCTTTCACTTGTATTTCCTTGCTTTGTCTCAGGATATTACTCAGGGCATCCAAAAGAAATAAGGGATGCTGGAGGTGCCAAGTTATATGCCAAGTGCATAGTTAGAGGTGGGGAGTTATCAGTAAAATTAGCTGATATTGGCACTAATACCACCAATACTCAATTATACAACAATATAACCACCACCAAAATTGACAAATCCTACTGATATATTGGCACACCCCTAGTTCTAATACATTTGTAAGAAAAAAAATGGATTGCTATTTCTTGGTGGGAATTAGGCAGTTAACTTTATATTGTGATAGTGAATTTTCTTTCCAGGCTAAAAAATAGGCTTGCAGTGGTTCAGCTGGTTATCAACATTTGCAGTTGCTAAATAAAACTTTTTAAAGAATTTGCCTTGTTCTTGCCCTTCTAAGATGACCCTATATTGAAGGCAGCCTTTGAGATATAGCATTGCATTTTCATGCATAAAATTGTAAACATTTTAATAGTACACTGCTAGCAACTAGAAGTTTGGGTACTACAAATTATGATATGCAGTGAGCTAATTCTTGCACAAACCTAGCTGGTTACCAGATTAGAAGAGCATGTGATTTTTTTGACAAGGGGTTTTAAACATTTTTAAATGGGCTAAATATTAGCCAAGTTGATTTCTCTTAAGAAAATGGGGAAAAGCTAGTGGGAAAACAATGTATGTAAATGTAATAAACTTAATGATTATGGCATTGCTATTGCAAATTAGCAAAGGGAACTACCATTTAAAGTAATTGCAGAATTAGAAGGCACCAGATTCACTGCTGCTAATTGAAAAGTTTTTTTTCCATTAATGACTTGGTAAGAGAAGAAGCACTAATGTCAATGTCCCCATTGAATACAGTGCAGTGTTTAGGAACTAAGCTAGGCTACAAATTGAAGGGACGAAAAAGTTAACCACTGGGATATCAGATCTTGGTAATAAACTACTGTAAAGGATGAAGCTTCCACATTTCAGAATTGCTCATAATTACACTTCCTACTTAAAGAAAAAGGGAGGATGCCAAATTGTGTAGTGTATACTGTAAAGTTATCATTAGCTAGCAGGTGTTTCTCAGTTTAAAAATAGTTCATTCTCAGTTCATTAAATTTCAGTTTATGAAACTTTTGCTGTAAAGATTGACCAGTTTGCTTGTTTCTTTGTTCAGTGATTTTGTATGAATGATGAAAGTTTTTTTTTTTTTGTGTGGCCACCCTGCCTTGGTGGGAAATGGCCAACATGTTAAAAATAAATAAAAATAAATTTGTATTAGCTTTATAGCAATAATAAGTAAATATAATTTCCAAAAAGTTATGAAAATATCTTGCTTGGCAAAGGAATAGATGCTTTGAAGTGGTTTTTGCCAGATTATATAGACTGTGCATAAGCTGTTCCAGAACCTGATTGTCAACTGCCAGTATTCTTCAGTACTTCAGTAAATGTTATTACTCCATTTTTCAGTAAGTAAATGATAAACATTTTAGCTTTAATATTCCAGTGATGAATTATCTTTTTATGAACAAATGTGAATATAAAGTTAGTTTTGAGTCCTTAGAAATGGGTTTCCATATATATTTTTTTTTTGTGCTTGCATTATAATTGGAGATCTGTTTCAGTGCCCTCCTGATATAATTATTGCTAAATGATGGCAGCATCTATGAACTTGGTGAGGAAATTCGTGTCTGCTTCTCTGCACAAGCTGTTGCAGACAAAGATTATGAAGTGTCCACTATTTGCAGGACTTTAGTAAGTTTAAGTATGTGGTTATCTCTTTATGAAACGTAATTTGTTATATATGCTTCTAAACTGTTGTATCTGGGTGCCTCTGTCAAGACAGTGATTGTGTGAGTGAGGTGAAAATGTTGAATGAGGAATGTATTTTCTTTTTGGGTCACCCTGCCTCGGTGGGAGACTGCCGACTTGTTGGGAAAAAAAAATTCTTTAGGTAATTGGTGACCAGCAATATTTATCGGTGCTTCTATTTTGTGGGAGAAACTTGTTTCAGGCATTTCCTCACGGACGTCCAGGAAATGTTTAAAAAAAATTTTCTTCAAGTCGGCTGTCTCCCACCGAGGCAGGGTGACCCAAAAAGAAAAGAAAAAATTCCCAAAAAGAAAATGCTTTCATCATTCAACACTTTTGCCTCACTCACACATAATCACTGTTTTTGCAGAGGTGCTCAGAATACAACAATTTTGAAGCATATACGAATAAAGATACACAACATATCTCTCCAAACTGCCAAAATCCCATTGTTCTTCCCATTTCCAGGACTCGAGTCCGGCTATATAAAAATAACCAGTTTCCCGGAATCACTTCACTAAATATTACCCTGCTCACACTCAACCACTCGTCAGGTCCCAAATACCATTTGTCTCCATTCACTCCTATCTAACACGCTCACTCTCACACACACACACACACACACACACACACACACACACACACACACACACACACACACACACACACACACACACACACACACACAGACACACACACAGACACACACACAGACACACACACACACACACACACACACAGACACACACAGACACACACAGACACACACAGACACACACACACACACAGACACACACAGACACACACAGACACACACAGACACACACAGACACACACAGACACACACAGACACACACACACACACACACACAACACACACAGACACACACAGACACACCAAACAGACACACACAGACACACACAGACACACACAGACACACACAGACACACACAGACACACACAGACACACACAACACACACAGACACACACAGACACACACAGACACACACAGACACACACAGACACACACAGACACACACAGACACACACAGACACACACAGACACACACAGACACACACACACACACACAGACACACACAACACACACAGACACACACAGACACACACACACACACACACACACACAGACACACACACACACACACAGACACACACACACACACACAGACACACTCTGTCTCTCTCTGTCTCTCTCTGTCTCTCTGTCTCTGTCTCTCTCTGTCTCTCTCTGTCTCTCTCTGTCTCCTCTCTGTCTCTCTGTCTCTCTCTGTCTCTCTCTGTCTCTCTCTGTCTCTCTCTGTCTCTCTCTGTCCTCTCTGTCTCTCTCTGTCTCTCTCTGTCTCTCTCTGTCTCTCTCTGTCTCTCTCTGTCTCTCTTCTCGTCTCTCTCTGTCTCTCTCTGTCTCTCTCTGTCTCTCTCTGTCTCTCTCTGTCTCTCTCTGTCTCTCTCTGCTCTGTCTCTGTCTCTGTCTCTGTCTCTCTCTGTCTCTGTCTCTGTCTCTCCTGCTCCTCGCTCTCTCGCTCTCGCTCTCTCTCGCTCTCTCTCGCTCTCGCTCTCTCTCGCTCGCTGTAAGTCCAAGCTTTTCGCCCACAAACCTTTACCCCCTCCCTCCCAACCTTTTCGAGGATGACCCCTGCCCTGCCTTCTTTCCCCTACAGATTTATATGCTCTTGTCATTCTACTTTGATCCATTCTCTCTAAATGACCAAACAACCTCAACAACCCCTTATCAGCCTTCTAATACGTTTATTAACTCCACACCTTCTCCTAATTTCCACTGAATTTTCTGGACATTTACACCATACATTGTCCTTAGACAGGACATCTCCACTGCCTCCAAACCACCACCTCGAAGCTGGATTTACAAACCAAGCTTCACAACCATATAAGAGTGTTGGTACTACTGTACTTTTATACATTCCCTTCTTTGCCTCCATAGTTAACGTTTTTAGTCTCCATATATACCTCCACGCACCACTTGCTTTTTTTCCTTCATAAATTCTATGATTAACCTCATCCTTCATAAATCCATCCGCTGACACATCGGCTCCCAAATAGTATCTGAAAACGGGGGGATATAGTGTTGGAGTGGTTAGTATTTTTGTTTAATAAATGTATGAAAGAGGGGAAGGTACCTAGGGATTGGCAGAGCATGTATAGTCCCTTTATATTAAGGGAAGGGGGACAAGAAATTGTAAAAAATTATAGAGGAATAAGTTTAATGAGTATACCAGGAAAAGTGTACGGTAGGGTTTTAATCGGGTAATTTGGAGGTGGCATATACAGTGTCTGCACCCTGGAGAAGGGGGTGGGGATATTGTACTTTGCACAGTCATCTGAACTGAAGTCTGTCCCCCTTTTGCTGGCAAGACTGATTCAAGTGAATGAAAATTTTCTTGGTGGGGCCACCTTATTGTGGTGAGATGGCTGGAGTGTTGATGATGAAAGGATGTTTCTTGTTAATTGAACTGATGAATATTTTCCTGGGTCCGTGTTTATGAAAAGCCTGATTCTATGAGAGGTTTGATGTTATATATATATGTAATGAAATAACTAGCTCTTTTGTAGTTATACTTAACATAGTCCAATCTTCAGGTGTGCAGAAGAGGTTTGTATGGGCTAGTGCAAGTTATGCCACATACCTACAGAGGTGGATTGATGAGGTCTTCAGTTTCTGCATCTGGACAGTCTTGTGAGTAGAGTACTTCATTGTTGTATTGAGCATTTGATTTAATTTTTTTTTATGGCAGTTACCTGCAAGGTCAAAGTGCTCTTAAAAATAGCACTACTATCGTTGTACCTCATTGTCTTGGATAATGGTAATACTTTTAAGCTTCAAATGAACAAGCATTATAAACCACTTCTTTAATGGCTTTTGTGCTGCACAGGTGGAACTTCTTGCTCATCAACATCTTGATATTGCATATTAATGCAAGTCTGTATAAAAAATCACTGAACATAATGTACTTATATTGAACGATTAATGCTTGTGCTCCTAGTTTCTATGCAAAACATTTGAATATGGAATGAAGCACAGCCTGTCAAATTTAAGAGGTCATGCAACATAAGGGTACTCTAGTTTCTCAGCACTCCTTTTTTACATTAACCCTTAAACTGTCCAAGCAGATCTATGTTCACATGCGTAGTGCTCCAAAAGTAGATTACGTTTCTTTTTTACATATTTTCAAATATAAAAAAAAGTAGATCGAAGTTTTTTACACGTTTTCAAATGTAAAAATAGAAAAGATTGCTTTTTTTACATTCAAATGTAGAAAAAAACGTTGATTTAAGTTTGAACAGTTTAAGGGTTAAAAGAAGTAATTGAGGTATTTTGAAGTCTGTCCCTTATGTCTTCATGACAGTTTAGTTATGTTTCTCCAGTGCAGAACTGTTGAATTATGGTAGTAGACCCTCAACCAAACTTGGAAAATGTGGACAAGTCCACTGGGTCATTGTACATAGATTTTTGGAAACTGGACAAAATATTTTGGTCACAGAATTGTTTACCACAATAATGGCAAAAAATCTTCAATTTTTTTTTTTTTTTTAATCACACTGGCCAATTCCCACCAAGGCAGGGTGGCCCGAAAAAGAAACTTTCACCATCATTCACTCCATCACTGTCTTACCCGAAGGGTGGTTTACACTACAGTTTTTAAACTGCAACACTAACACCCCTCCTTCAGAGTGCAGGCACTATACTTCCCATCTCCAGGACTCGAGTCCGGCCTGCCGGTTTCCCTGAACCCCTTCATAAATGTTACTTTGCTCACACTCCAACAGCACGTCAAGTATTAAAAACCATTCGTCTCCATTCACTCCTATCAAACACGCTCACGCATGCTTGCTCTAAGTCCAAGCCCCTTGCACACAAAACCTCCTTTAACCCCTCCCTCCAACCCTTCCTAGGCTGACCCCTACCCTGCCTTCCCTCCACTGCAGAGTTATACTCAGTCATTGTTTTGTTCCGTTCTCTCTACATGTCCGAACCACCTCAACAACCCTTCCTCAACCCTCTGGACAAGTTTTGGTAGTCCCGCACCTCCTCATAACTTCCAAACTACGAATTCTCTGCATTATATTCACACCACACATTGCCCTCAGACATGACATCTCCACTGCCTCCACCCTTCTCCTCGCTGCAACATTCATCACCCATGCTTCACACCCATATAAGAGCGTTGGTAAAACTATACTCTCATACATTCCCCTCTTTGCCTCCAAGGACAAAGTTCTTTGTCTCCAGACTCCTAACTGCACCACTCGCCCTTTTTCCCTTTTCAGTTCTATGATTCACCTCATCTTTCATAGACCCATCCGCTGACACGTCCACTCCCAAATATCTGAATACATTCACCTCCATACTCTGTCCCTCCAATCTGATATCCAATCTTTCATCACCTAATCTTTTTGTTATCCTCATAACCTTACTCTTTTCTGTATTCACTTTTAATTTTCTTTTGCACACCCTACCAAATTCATCCACCAATCTCTGCAACTTCTCTTCAGAATCTCCCAAGAGCAGTGTCATCAGCAAAGAGCAACTGTGACAACTCCCACTTTGTGTGATTCTTTATCTTTTAACTCCACGCCTCTTGCCAAGACCCTCACGTTTACTTCTCTTACAACCCCATCTATAAATATATTAAACAACCACGGTGACATCACACATCCTTGTCTAAGGCCTACTTTTACTTGGAAATAATTTCCCTCTTTCCTACATACTCTAACTTGAGCCTCACTATCCTCGTAAAAACTCTTCACTGCTTTCAGTAACCTACCTCCTACACCATACACCTGCAACATCTGCCACATTGCCCCCCTATCCACCCTGTCATACGCCTTTTCCAATTCCACAAATGCCACAAAGACCTCTTTAGCCTTATCTAAATACTGTTCACATATGTTTCACTGTAAACACCTAGTCCACACACCCCCTACCTTTCCTAAAGCCTCCTTGTTCATCTGCTATCCTATTCTCTGTCTTACTCTTAGTTCTTTCAATAATAACTCGACCATACACTTTACCAGGTATACTCAACAGACTTTTTTTATTTTTTTTTTTTATCACACTGGCCGATTCCCACCAAGGCAGGGTGGTCCGAAAAAGAAAAACTTTCAGCATCATTCACTCCATCACTGTCTTGCCAGAAGGGTGCTTTACACTACAGTTTTTAAACTGCAACATTAACACCCCTCCTTCAGAGTGCAGGCACTGTACTTCCCATCTCCAGGACTCAAGTCTGGCCTGCTGGTTTCCCTGAATCCCTTGATAAATGTTACTTTGCTCACACTCCAACAGCACGTCAAGTATTAAAAACCATTTGTCTCCATGCACTCCTATCAAACACGCTCATGCATGCCTGCTGGAAGTCCAAGCCCCTCGCACACAAGACCTCCTTCACCCCCTCCCTCCAACCTTTCTTAGGCCGACCCCTACCCCGCCTTCCTTCCACTACAGACTAATACACTCTTGAAGTCATTCTGTTTTGCTCCATTCTCTCTACATGTCCGAACCACCTCAACAACCCTTCCTCAGCCCTCTGGACAACAGTTTTGGTAATCCCGCACCTCCTCCTAACTTCCAAACTACGAATTCTCTGCATTATATTCACGCCACACATTGCCCTCAGACATGACATCTCCACTGCCTCCAGCCTTCTCCTCGCTGCAACATTCATCACCCACGCTTCACACCCATATAAGAGCGTTGGTAAAACTATACTCTCATACATTCCCCTCTTTGCCTCCAAGGACAAAGTTCTTTGTCTCCACAGACTCCTAAGTGCACCACTCACTCTTTTTCCCTCATCAATTCTATGATTCACCTCATCTTTCATAGACCCATCCGCTGACATGTCCACTCCCAAATATCTGAATACGTTCACCTCCTCCATACTCTCTCCCTCCAATCTGATATACAATCTTTCATCACCTAATCTTTTTGTTATCCTCATAACCTTACTCTTTCCTGTATTCACCTTTAATTTTCTTTTGCACACCCTACCAAATTCATCCACCAATCTCGGCAACTTCTCTTCAGAATCTCCCAAGAGCACAATGTCATCAGCAAAGAGCAGCTGTGACAACTCCCACTTTGTGTGTGATTCTTTATCTTTTAACTCCACGCCTTATCCCCCTATAATTTTTACTCTTTTGTCCCCTTTGCCTTTATACAAAGGAACTATGCATGCTCTCTGCCAATCCCTAGGTACCTTACCCTCTTCCATACATTTATTTAATAATTGCACCAACCACTCCAAAACTATATCCCCACTTGCTTTTAACATTTCTATCTTTATTCCATCAATCCCGGCTGCCTTACCCCCTTTCATTTTACCTACTGCTTCACGAACTTCCCCCACACTCACAACTGGCTCTTCCTCACTCCTGCAAGATGTTATTCCTCCTTGCCCTATACACGAAATCACAGCTTCCCTATCTTCATCAACATTTAACAATTCCTCAAAATATTCCCTCCATCTTCCCAGTACCTCTAACTCTCCATTTAATAACTCTCCTCTCCTATTTTTAACTGACAAATCCATTTGTTCTCTAGGCTTCCTTAACTTGTTAATCTCACTCCAAAACTTTTTCTTATTTTCAACAAAATTTGTTGATAACGTCTCACCCACTCTTCTCATTTGCTCTCTTTTTACATTGCTTCACTCTTAACCTCTCTTTTTCTCCATAACTCTTCCTCTTCCCTCCTTGCATCACTTCTACTTTGTAAAAACTTCTCATATACTAACTTTTTCTCCCTTACTATGTTAACATCATCATTCCACCAATCGCTCCTCTTCCCTCCCACACCCACTTTCCTGTAACCACAAACTTCTGCTGAACACTAACACTACATTTTTAAACCTACCCCATACCTCTTCGACCCCATTTCCTATGCTCTCATTAGCCCATCTATCCTCCAATAGCTGTTTATATCTTACCCTAACTGCCTCCTCTGTTTATAAGCCTTCACCCCTCTCTTCCCTGATGCTTCTATTCTCCTTGTATCCCATCTACCTTTTACTGTGTAGCTACAACTAGAAAGTGATCTGATATATCTGTGGCCCCTCTATAAACATGTACATCCTGAAGTCTACTCAACAGTCTTTTATCTACCAATACATAATCCAACAAACTACTGTCATTTTGCCCTACATCATATCTTGTATACTTATCCTCTTTTTCTTAAAACATGTATTACCTATAACTAAACCCCTTTCTATACAAAGTTCAGTCAAAGGGCTCCCATCATCATTTACACCTGGCACCCTAAACTTACCTACCACACCCCCCTCTAAAAGTTTCTCCTACTTTAGCATTCAGATCCCCTACCACAATTTCTCTCAAATGGTTCACATAACATCTCCCAAAATCTCTCTCCTCTACATTCCTCTCTTCTCCAGGTGCATACACGCTTATTATGACCCACTATTCACATCAAATCTTCAATTTATCCACTACAATTGCAATTATTGGCCACCCACTCCCTCATTAGGGGGATTATTGCATTAAGCATTGGATAAAACTGATGGCCTTATGTGCATACTGTTGGTGGGATTGGCAGTTTGTATGATGGTTTGCTTTAGAATTTTTGATTTGTTAACACTCATGATGGAAAACTTGTTATTACAATGATACAAATGAATATAATCCCAGCTCTCTGAAGTAGGGAGAGAGAGAAAAGATTTTAACATTTCCTGCTTGTTCTAATTTTATTTCATTTTTCAGTTGTATGGGAATAGACTAATTGCTGTGGCAGTATGAGATGGTACCTAAAATGAACTTACGGCCACAGTGAATTGAACATTTATTTTGTAAGTAGATATTTTTAAATGGGGAATTCCTCAGTTAATGTTAACTTTCATCCCTTGGATGTCAAGCTTTTCCCCCTTCTAATCCCATACCCGTGAAGGGCTGCACGATGCACAAGCCCTTATTGAAAACTACAATATTTCACCCCCACCCCATGCTTTCCCAATTCTTCCTTGGAGTAGAAAATTCATTTATTTTTTATTAACACTGGCCATCTCGCTGAGCTGTAAAAGAAAAAAAACACTCGGCAATTATTCTATCACAATCTTGCCAGATGTGTTGGTACTACAGTTCAGATGTTGCTGTAAATATCCCCACCCCCTTGGAGTGCAGGCACTACTTTCCGTTACCAGAAGTCTGGCTAACTGATTTCCCTGAATCCCTTCACAAAATGTTAAGTTGCTCACACTCCAGCTTGTCAAGTCCCAAAAACCCTTTACCTCCACTATCTAACATGCTGTCATGCCTGCTTGATTCTGAAGCCCCTTGCACACAAAACCTCCCTCCTACCTTTCTTAGGGTGACCCATACCCCCATCTTCTCTTCTGCAGATTTATTCACCCTCCTAGTCATTCTTTTTTGTCATCTCTAAATATCCAAACCACCTCAAACCCTCCTCAGCCTTTTGGTTAATACTTTAGTAACCCTGCACCTAATCTCGAAACGTCAGATTCTCTGCAAAATATTTACGCTACAGTCTTGACATCTCCACTGCTTCCATCCTCTTCGCTGCAACATTCACAACCCATGCTTTGTACCCATATTGGTGTTGGTACTACTCTCCTCTCTTTTTGCATCCATGGATAATGTTTTTTCTTTATAGGTGCCACAGCTCACAACCCACCTTTTTCTTATTGTGGTTCACCATGTCTTTCGTAGATCCATCTGCCGACAAATTCACTCCCAAGTATCTGAACACATTTTCTTCCTCTGTATTCCTTCACTTCAATTTTATATCCAATCCTTGCTCCTGTATTTATAAATATAGGAGAAAAATTATCAAGGTATGATATATTGGGCATACTGTGTTCTTTTTTTTTTTAACAAGTCGGACGTCTCCCACCGAGGCAGGGTGACCCAAAAAGAAAATACTTTCATCATTCAACACTTTCACCTCACTCACACATAATCACTGTTTTTGCAGAGGTGCTCAGAACACAACAGTTTATAAGCATGTACGTATAAAGATACAAAATGTATCCCTCAAAACCGCTATTATCCCAAACCCCTCCTTTAGAGTGCAGGCACTGTACTTCCCGTTTCTAGGACTCAAGTCCAGCTATATAAAAATAACCGGTTTCCCTGAATCACTTCACTAAATATTACCTTGCTCACACTCCAACAGATCGTCAGGTCCCAAATACCATTCGTCTCCATTCACTCCTGTCGAACACGCTTATACATCCTTGCTGGAAGTCCAAGCCCCTCGCCCACAAAACCTCCCTTACCCCTTCCTTCCAACCTTTTTGAGAACAACCCCTACCCGTGCCTTCCTTCCCCTACAGATTTATATGCTCTCCATGTCATTCTACTTTGATCCATTCTCTTTAAATGACCAAACCACCTCAGCAACCCCTCTTCAGCCCTCTGACTAATACTTTTATTAACTCCACTTCTCCAAATTTTCTGCATGTTTACACCACACATTGCCCTTAGACAGGACATCTACACTGCCTCCAACCGCCTCCTCGATGTTCGCTTGCAACTTTCTACCTTTACACACACTCCCAAACTCATCCACTAACCTTCGCAATTTTTCTTTAGAATCTGACGAGCACAGTATCATCAGCAAAAAGCAACTGTCAATTCCCATTGTGTATTTAATTCCCCATAATTTAATCCTTCCCCTTTCCTGAACACCCTAGCATTTACTTTTACAACCCCATCTATAAATATATTAAACAACCATGGTGACGTTACACATTATACTCTGTTGATAGTAAATTGGGCACCAGATTTATTGCTTAAATTTCCTTTTACTTTATAGAATTTGATCTCCCTGGGTACATTCTACCCTCATTTTAGCCAGTTTGTATTAAGTATTAACAAAAACAAGTAAGAGGGAGGTGAAAGTGTATAAACTAAGGCTGAGGGAGGAGGAAGTTCGGGTGAGATATAAGCGACTATTGGCAGAAAGGTGGGCTAGTGCAAAGATGAGTAGTGGGGGGCTTGAAGGTTGGAATAGTTTTCAAAATGCAGTATTAGAATGTGGGGCAGAAGTTTGTGGTTATAGGAGGGTGGGGGCAGGAGGAAAGAGGAGTGATTGGTGGAATGATGAAGTAAAGGGTGTGATTAGAGAAAAAGGTAGCTCATGAGAGGTTTTTACAAAGCAGAAGTGTTATAAGAAGAGCAGAGTATATGGAGAGTTAAAGAAAGGTGAAGAGAGTGGTGAGAGAATGCAAAAGGAGAGCAGATGATAGTGGGAGAGGCACTGTCAAAAAATTTTAATTAAAATAAGAAAAATTTTTGGAGTGAGTTAAATAAATTAAGAAAGCCTAGGGAAAGTATGGATTTGTCAGTTAAAAACAGAGTAGGGGAGTTAGTAGATGGGGAGATGGAGGTATTAGGTAGTTGGCGAGAATATTTTGAGGAACTTTTAAATGTTAAGGAAGAAAGGGAGGCGGTAATTTCGTGCACTGGTCAGGGAGGTATACCATCTTCTAGGAGTGAAGAAGAGCAGAATGTAAGTGTGGGGGAGGTACGTGAGGCATTACGTCGAATGAAAGGGGGTCAAGCAGCTGGAACTGATGGGATCATGACAAATGCTAAAAGCAGGTGGGGGGGGGGGGATATAGTGTTAGTGGTTGGTACTTTTGTTTAATAAAAGTTTAAAAGAGGGGGAAGGTACCCAGGGATTGGCAGAGAGCATGTATAGTCCCTTTTATAAAGGGAAAGGGGACAAAAAAGATTGTAAAAATTAGAGGAATAAGTTTACTGAGTATACCAGGAAGAGTGTACAGTGGGGTTATAATTGAAAGAATTAGTCAAGAGGTTAGACAGAATGTAGGATTGCGGATGAGCAGGGAGGCTTCAGAGTGGTTAGGGGATATGTAGATCAGGTGTTTACATTGAAGCGCATATGTGAACAGTATTTAGATAAAGGTAGGGAAGTTTTTATTGCATTTATGGATTTAGAAAAGGCATATGATAGAGGAGCTATGTGGCAGATGTTGCAAGTATATGGAATAAGTGGTAAGTTACTAAATGCTGTGAAGAGTTTTTATGAGGATAGTGAGGTTCAGGTTAGGGTGTGTAGAAGAGAGGGAGACTATTTCCCGGTAAAAGTAGGTCTTAGACAGGGATGTGTAATGTCACCATGGTTGTTTAATATATTTATAGATGGGGTTGTAAATGCTAGGGTGTTAGGGAGAGGGGTGGGATTAAATTATGGGGAATCAAATTCAAAATGGGAATTGACAGTTACTTTTTGCTGATGATACTGTGCTTATGGGAGATTCTAAAGAAAAATTGCGAAGGTTAGTGGATGAGTTTGGGAATGTGTGTAAAGGTAGAAAGTTGAAAGTGAACATAGAAAAGAGTAAGGTGATGAGGGTATCAAATGATTTAGATAAGAAAAATTGGATATCAAATTGGGGAGGAGTATGGAAGGAGTGAATGTTTTCAGATACTTGGGAGTTGAAGTGTCGGCGGATGGATTTATGAAGGATGAGGTTAATCATAGAGTTGATGAGGGGGAAAAAAGGCGAGTGGTGCGTTGAGGTATATGTGGAGTCAAAAAACGTTATCTACGGAGGCAAAGAAGGGAATGTATGAAAGTATAGTAGTACCAACACTCTTATATGGGTGTGAAGCTTGGGTGGTAAATGCAGCAGCGAGGAGACAGTTGGAGGCAGTAGAGATGTCATGTCTAAGGGCAATGTGTGGTGTAAATATTATGCAGAAAATTCGAAGTGTGGAAATTAGGAAAAGGTGTGGAGTTAATAAAAGTATTAGTCAGAGGGCAGAAGAGGGGTTGTTGAGGTGGTTTGGTCATTTAGAGAAAATGGAACAAAGTAGAATGACATGGAAAGCATTTAAATCGATAAAGGGAAGGAAGGCGGGGTAGGGGTCGTCCTCGGAAGGGTTGGAGAGGGTGGGTAAAGGAGATTTTGTGGGCGAGGGGGCTTGGACTTCCAGCAAGCGTGCGCGAGCGTGTTAGATAGGAGTGAATGGAGACGAATGGTACTTGGGACCTGACGATCTGTTGGAGTGTGAGCAGGGTAATATTTAGTGAAGGGATTCAGGGAAACCGGTTATTTTCATATAGTCGGACTTGAGTCCTGGAAATGGGAAGTACAATGCCTGCACTCTAAAGGAGGGATTTGGGATATTGGCAGTTTGGAGGGATATGTTGTGTATCTTTATACATATATAATTCCAAACCTGTACCTGTGTGGTATTACTGACACATTTGCTTAGGAGATGCACCACTATTAAGCACTTTACATGTTTAATTACTTCTGACTTACAATAGATTGCATAGGAATATGATGAAGCCTCTTTTAAGAGCATTGGGTTATGAAATCGGCTGATTACTTGTTACTTCTGATAAAAAATGTAGTCAGATAAATACGTCTAAATAATTTAAGTTTTTCAATGTATTTTTTTTTTCTTCAGATTCGTCCAGTCTAACATCGTGAAGCTGTTAGCAGACCACTTCAGGTAATTATATGTACATTGTAAAGTTGTGTACAAGAGGCTTTGTAAAGTGAAAGTTTTGCAAGTGCCACTACATGTTTAGTACTAGGGGCTGGACATCCAACAGGCTTTAAGTGTTTGATAGTGGAAGCAGGTGACTTTTATAACTTTAATCACTGTTGGTGTAAAGTTAACATTTATGAAAGTGTTCAGGGAATCTGATTAGCCAGATTTAGTCTTGGAGGTGGAATGTACAGTGTCTGCAAGGTTACGAAATAGTGTTCAAATAGCACTAATTGCCTAAAAATGAGCTAACTTCCTTAAATTTGGGACTGATAAATGTATGAGTACAGTGGTACTGACACTTAAATGGGGGTGAAGCATGGGTTGTAAATGCTACAGGGAGAAGGAGGCTGCAAGCAGTGAAGTTGTCATGTCTAAGGGCAATGTGTGGTGTAAGTATCATGCAGACAATTTTTAGTGTGGAAATGGAGTTACTAAAAGTATTAGAGGGCTGTTGAGGTGGTTTGGTCATTTAGAGAAAATGGAACAGATTAGAATGACTTGCAGAGTATGTAAATCTGTTGGGGAAGGATAGCAGGGTAGGCGTCATCCCCGAAAAGATTGGAGGGAAGGGGTAAAGGTTTTGTGCGCAAGTGGGTTTGGACTTTCAGCAAACATGTGTGAGCGTTATGTTGCGTGGATATTGTATCTTGGACAGTCATCTGAACTGTTGAGTTTGTACCCTTCTGCTGGCAAGACTGATAAGTGACTGAAAATTCTGTCAGGGGCCACCCTACCTTAGTGAGATGGCTGGAGTGTTGATGATGGAAGGATGTTTCTTTGTTAATTAACTGATGAATACTTGCCTCTTGGTCCGTGTTTATGAGAAACATGATTCTATAAGAGGTCTGATTTTTATATATAATATGTAATGAAATGACTAGCCCTTTTGTAGTTATGTTTAGCATAGTCCAATCTTCAGGTGTGCAGAAGTGAGAAATTTTGTATGGGCTAGTGCAAGTTATGCTACAGTTGTCCAGTCAACCTTGCCACTTGCCTACAAAGGTGGATTGATGAAGTCTTCAGTTTCTGCATCTGGACAGTCTTGTGAGTAGAGTACTTCATTGTTGTATTGAATGTTTGTTTTCATGGCCGTGTTACCTGAAAGGTCTGAAAATGGCACAACTATTGTTGTACCTCATTGTCTTGTCTTATTGTAATGCTTTTATGCTTAAAATGAAACAGAGTTATAAACCACTTCTCATTTGGATTTTGTGCTGTACATGTGGAACTTGATTTTATTATTTTTTTTATTAACACATCAGCCGATTCCCATCAAAGCAGGGTGGCCTGAAAAAGAAAAAACTTTCATCACCATTCACTCCATCACACTTGCCAGAGGGGTTCTTTACACTACAGTTATGAAACTGCAACATAAATACCCCTCTTTCAGAGTGCAGACACTGTACTTAGCGTCTCCAGGACTCTAGTCTGACCTGCTGGTTTCCCTGAATTCATAAATGTTACTCTTACTCACACTCCAACAGCACGTCGAGTATTAAAAACTGTCTCCATTCACTCCTATTAAATACGCTCACGCATGCTTGCTCTAAGTCCAAGCCCCTTGCACACAAAACCTCCTTTAACCCCTCCCTCCAACCCTGCCTAGGCTGACCCCTACCCTGCCTTCCCTACACTACAGATTTATACTCGGTCATTGTTTTGTTCCGTTCTCTCTACATGTCCGAACCACCTCAACAACCCTTCCTCAGCCCTCTGGACAAGTTTTGGTAGTCCCGCACCTCCTCCTAACTTCCAAACTACGAATTCTCTGCATTATATTCACACCACACATTGCCCTCAGGCATGACATCTCCACTGCCTCCACCCTTCTCGCTGCAACATTCATCACCCATGCTTCACACCCATATAAGAGCGTTGGTAAAACTATACTCTCATACATTCCCCTCTTTGCCTCCAAGGACAAAGTTCTTTGTCTCCAGACTCCTAAGTGCACCACTCGCTTTTTTCCCCTCATCAATTCTATGATTCACCTCCTCTTTCAGACCCATCCGCTGACACGTCCACTCCCAAATATCTGAATACATTCACCTCCTCCATACTCTCTCCCTCCAATCTGATATCCAATCTTTCATCACCTAATCTTTTTGTTATCCTCATAACCTTACTCTTTTCTGTATTCACTTTTAATTTTCGTTTGCACACCCTACCAAATTCATCCACAATCTCTGCAACTTCTCTTCAGAATCTCCCAAGAGCAGTGTCATCAGCAAAGAGCAACTGTGACAACTCCCACTTAGTGTGATTCTTTATCTTTTAACTCCACGCCTCTTGCCAAGACCCTCACATTTACTTCTCTTACAACCCCATCTATAAATATATTAAACAACCACAGTGACATCACACATCCTTGTCTAAGGCCTACTTTTACTTGGAAATAATTTCCCTCTTTCCTACATACTCTAACTTGAGCCTCACTATCCATGTAAAAACTCTTCACTGCTTTCAGTAACCTACCTCCTACACCATACACCTGCAACATCTGCCACATTGCCCCCCTATCCACCCTGTCATATGCCTTTTCCAAATCCATAAATGCCACAAAGACCTCTTTAGCCTTATCTAAATACTGTTCACTTATGTTTCACTGTAAACACCTGGTCCACACACCCTACCTTTCCTAAAGCCTCCTTGTTCATCTGCTATCTTATTCTCCGTCTTACTCTTAGTTCTTTCACTAATAACTCTACCATACACTTTACCAGGTATACTCAACAGACTTCTCCCCCTATAATTTTTACTCTTTTGTCCCCTTTGCCTTTATACAAAGGAACTATGCATGCTCTCTGCCAGTCCCTAGGTACCTTACCCTCTTCCATACATTCATTAAATAATTGCACCAACCACTCCAAAACTATATCCTCACTTGCTTTTAACATTTCTATCTTTATTCCATCAATCCCGGCTGCCTTACCCCCTTTCATTTTACCTACTGCCTCATGAACTTCCCCCACACTCACAACTGGCTCTTCCTCACTCCTACAAGATGTTATTCCTCCTTGCCCTATACACGAAATCACAGCTTCCCTATCTTCATCAACATTTAACAATTCCTCAATATATTCCCTCCATCTTCTAAGTACCTCTAACTCTCCAGTTAATAACTCTCCTCTCCTATTTTTAACTGACAAATCCATTTGTTCTCTAGGCTTCCTTAACTTGTTAATCTCACTCCAAAACTTTTTCTTATTTTCAACAAAATTTGTTGATAACATCTCACCCACTCTTCTCATTTGCTCTCTTTTTACATTGCTTCACTCTTAACCTCTCTTTTTCTCCATAACTCTTCCTCTTCCCTCCTTGCATCACTTCTACTTTGTAAAAACTTCTCATATGCTAACTTTTTCTCCCTTACTACTCTCTTAACATCATCATTCCACCAATCGCTCCTCTTCCCTCCCGCACCCACTTTCCTATAACCACAAACTTCTGCTGAACACTAACACTACATTTTTAAACCTACCCCATACCTCTTCGACCCCATTTCCTATGCTCTCATTAGCCCATCTATCCTCCAATAGCTGTTTATATCTTACCCTAACTGCCTCCTCTGTTTATAAGCCTTCACCTCTCTCTTCCCTGATGCTTCTATTCTCCTTGTATCCCATCTACCTTTTACTGTGTAGCTACAACTAGAAAGTGATCTGGTATATCTGTGGCCCCTCTATAAACATGTACATCCTGAAGTCTACTCAACAGTCTTTTATCTACCAATACATAATCCAACAAACTACTGTCATTTCGCCCTACATCATATCTTGTATACTTATCCTCTTTTTCTTAAAATATGTATTACCTATAACTAAACCCCTTTCTATACAAAGTTCAATCAAAGGGCTCCCATCATCATTTACACCTGGCACCCTAAACTTACCTACCACACCCCCCTCTAAAAGTTTCTCCTACTTTAGCATTCAGATCCCCTACCACAATTACTCTCAATTGGTTCAAAGGCTCCTATACATTCACTTAACATCTCCCAAAATCTCTCTCCTCTACATTCCTCTCTTCTCCAGGTGCATACACACTTATTATGACCCACTATTCACATCAAATCTTCAATTTATCCACTACAATTGCAATTATTGGCCACCCACTCCCTCATTAGGGGGTTTATTGCATTAAGCATTGGATAAAACTGATGGCCTTACGTGCATACTGTTGGTGGGATTGGCAGTTTGTATGATGGTTTGCTTTAGAATTTTTGATTTGTTAACTCTCATGATGGAAAACTTGTTATTACAATGATACAAATGAATATAATCCCAGCTCTCTGAAGTAGGGAGAGAGAGAAAAAATTTTAACATTTCCTGCTTGTTCTAATTTTATTTCATTTTTCAGTTGTATGGGAATGGACTAATTGCTGTGGCAGTATGAGATGGTACCTAAAATGAACTTACGGCCACAGTGAATTGAACATTTATTTTGTAAGTAGATATTTTTAAATGGGGAATTCCTCAGTTGTTAATGTTTACTTTCATCCCTTGGATGTCAAGCCTTTCCCCCTTCTAATCACATACCCGTGATGGGCTGCATGATGCACAAGCCCTTATTGAAAACCATAATATTTCACCCCCACCCCCACCCCTTCCTTTCCCAATTCTTCCTTGGACTAGAAAATTCATTTTTTATTAACACTGGCTATCTCGCTGAGCTGTAAAAGAAAAAAACACTCGGCAATTATTCTATCACAATCTTGCCAGATGTGTTGGTATGAACTACAGTTCAGATGATACTGTAAATATCCCCACCCCCTTGGAGTGCAGGCACTACTTTCCGTTACCAGAAGTCTGGCTAACTGATTTCCCTGAATCCCTTCACAAAATGTTAAGTTGCTCACACTCCAGCTTGTCAAGTCCCAAAAACCCTTTACCTCCACTATCTAACATGCTGTCATGCCTGCTTGATTCTGAAGTGCATTGTGCACACAACCTCCCTCCTACCTTTCTTAGGGTGACCCATACCCCCATCTTCTCTTCTGCAGATTTATTCACCCTCCTAGTCATTCTGTTTTGTCATCTCTAAATATCCAAACCACCTCAAACCCTCCTCAGCCTTTTGGTTAATACTTTAGTAACCCTGCACCTAATCTCGAAACGTCAGATTCTCTGCATAATATTTACGCTACAGTCTTGACATCTCCACTGCTTCCATCCTCTTCGCTGCAACATTCACAACCCATGCTTTGTACCCATATTGGTGTTGGTACTACTATCCTCTCTTTTTGCATCCATGGATAATGTTCTTTTTCTTTACAGGTGCCACAGCTCACAACCCACCTTTTTCTTATTGTGGTTCACCAGGTCTTTCATAGATCCATCTGCTGACAAATTCACTCCCAAGTATCTGAACACATTCTCTTCCTCTGTATTCCTTCACTTCAATTTTATATCCAATCCTTGCTCCTGTATTTATAAATATAGGAGAAAAATTATCAAGGTATGATATATTGGGCATACTGTTTTTTTTTTTTTTTTTTTTTTTAACAAGTTGGACGTCTCCCACCGAGGCAGGGTGACCCAAAAAGAAAATACTTTCATCATTCAACACTTTCACCTCACACATAATCACTGTTTTTGTAGAGGTGCTCAGAACACAAGAGTTTATAAGCATGTACGTATAAAGATACAAAATGTATCCCTCCAAACCGCTAATATCCCAAACCCCTCCTTTAGAGTGCAGGCACTGTACTTCCCATTTCCAGGACTCAAGTCCGGCTATATAAAAATAACCGGTTTCCCTGAATCACTTCACTAAATATCTTGCTCACACTCCAACAGATCGTCAGGTCCCAAATACCATTTGTCTCCATTCACTCCTGTCGAACACGCTCATGCATGGTTGCTGGAATTCCAAGCCCCTCGCCCACAAAACCTCCCTTACCCCTTCCTTCCAACCTTTTTGAGAATGACCCCTACCCGTGCCTTCCTTCACCTACAGATTTATATGCTCTCCATGTCATTCTACTTTGATCCATTCTCTCTAAGTGACCAAACCACCTCAGCAACCCCTCTTCAGCCCTCTGACTAATACTTTTATTAACTCCACTCCTCCAAATTTTCTGCATGTTTACACCACACATTGCCCTTAGACAGGACATCTACACTGCCTCCAACCGCCTCCTCGATGTTCACTTGCAACTTTCTACCTTTACACACACTCCCAAACTCATCCACTAACCTTTGCAATTTTTCTTTAGAATCTGACAAGCACAGTATCATCAGCAAAAAGCAACTGTCAATTCCCATTGTGTATTTAATTCCCCATAATTTAATCCTTCCCCTTTCCTGAACACCCTAGCATTTACTTTTACAACCCCATCTATAAATATATTAAATAACCATGGTGACGTTACACATTATACTCTGTTGATAGTAAATTGGGCACCAGATTTATTGCTTAAATTTCCTTTTACTCTGTAGAATTTGATCTCCCTGGGTACATTCTACCCTCATTTTAGCCAGTTTGTATTAAGTATTAACAAAAACAAGTAAGAGGGAGGTGAATGTGTATAAACTAAGGGAGGAGGAAGTTCGGGTGAGATATAAGCGACTATTGGCAGGAAGGTGGGATAGTGCAAAGATGAGTAGTGGGGGGCTTGAAGAAGGTTGGAATAGTTTTAAAAATGCAGTATTAGAATGTGGGGCAGAAGTTTGTGGTTATAGGAGGGTGGGGGCAGGAGGAAAGAGGAGTGATTGGTGGAATGATGAAGTAAAGGGTGTGATAAGAGAAAAAGGTAGCTTATGAGAGGTTTTTACAAAGCAGAAGTGTTATAAGAAGAGCAGAGTATATGGAGAGTAAAAGAAAGGTGAAGAGAGTGGTGAGAGAATGCAAAAGGAGAGCAGATGATAGTGGGAGAGGCACTGTCAAAAAATTTTAATTAAAATAAGAAAAATTTTTGGAGTTAAATTAAGAAAGCCTAGGGAAAGTATGGATTTGTCAGTTAAAAACAGAGTAGGGGAGTTAGTAGATGGGGAGATGGAGGTATTAGGTAGTTGGCGAGAATATTTTGAGGAACTTTTAAATGTTAAGGAAGAAAGGGAGGCGGTAATTTCGTGCACTGGTCAGGGAGGTATACCATCTTCTAGGAGTGAAGAAGAGCAGAATGTAAGTGTGCGGGAGGTACCTGAGGCATTACGTCGAATGAAAGGGGGTCAAGCAGCTGGAACTGATGGGATCATGACAAATGTTAAAAGCAGGGGGGGAGGGGGGATATAGTGTTCGAGTGGTTGGTACTTTTGTTTAATGAATGTTTGAAAGAGAGGGAAAGGTACCTAGGGATTGGCAGAGAGCATGTATAGTCCCTTTTTATAAAGGGAAAGGGGACAAAAAAGATTGTAAAAATTAGAGGAATAAGTTTACTGAGTATACCAGGAAGAGTGTACGGTAGGGTTATAATTGAAAGAATTAGTTAAGAGGTTAGACAGAATGTAGGATTGCGGATGAGCAGGGAGGCTTCAGAGTGGGTAGGGGATATGTAGATCAAGTGTTTACATTGAAGCATATATGTGAACAGTATTTAGATAAAGGTAGGGAAGTTTTTATTGCATTTATGGATTTAGAAAAGGCATGTGATAGTGAATAGAGGAATATGTGGCAGATGTTGCAAGTATATGGAATAAGTGGTAAGTTACTAAATGCTGTGAAGAGTTTTTATGAGGATAGTGAGGTTCAGGTTAGGTGTGTAGAAGAGAGGGAGACTATTTCCCTGTAAAAGTAGGTCTTAGACAGGGATGTGTAATGTCACCATGGTTGTTTAATATATTTATAGATGGGGTTGTAAATGCTAGGGTGTTGGGGAGAGGGGTGGGATTAAATTATGGGGAATCAAATTCAGAATGGGAATTGAGTTACTTTTTGCTGATGATACTGTGCTTATGGGAGATTCTAAAGAAAAATTGCGAAGGTT
The DNA here is from genome assembly GCF_026875155.1 of Cherax quadricarinatus. Taxonomy (NCBI): domain Eukaryota; kingdom Metazoa; phylum Arthropoda; class Malacostraca; order Decapoda; family Parastacidae; genus Cherax; species Cherax quadricarinatus. Next base: position 35,925,257 of record NC_069447.1, read on the forward strand.
AGTGGATGAGTTTGGGAATGTGTAAAGGTAGAAAGTTGAAAGTGAACATAGAAAAGAGTAAGGTGATGAGGGTATCAAATGATTTAGATAAAGAAAAATTGGATATCAAATTGGGGAGGAGTATGGAAGGAGTGAATGTTTTCAGATACTTGGGAGTTGACGTGTCGGTGGATGGATTTATGAAGGATGAGGTTAATCATAGAGTTGATGAGGGGGAAAAAAGGCGAGTGGTGCGTTGAGGTATATGTGGAGTCAAAAAACGTTATCTACGGAGGCAAAGAAGGGAATTTATGAAAGTATAGTAGTACCAACACTCTTATATGGGTGTTAAGCTTGGGTGGTAAATGCAGCAGCGAGGAGACGGTTGGAGGCAGTGGAGATGTCCTGTCTAAGGGCAATGTGTGGTGTAAATATTATGCAGAAAATTCGAAGTGTGGAAATTAGGAAAAGGTGTGGAGTTAATAAAAGTATTAGTCAGAGGGCACAAGAGGGGTTGTTGAGGTGGTTTGGTCATTTAGAGAGAATGGATCAAAGTAGAATGACATGGAAAGCATTTAAATCTATAAAGGGAAGGAAGGCGGGGTAGGGGTCGTCCTCGATAGGGTTGGAGAGGGTGGGTAAAGGAGATTTTGTGGGCGAGGGGGCTTGGACTTCCAGCAAGCGTGCGCGAGCGTGTTAGATAGGAGTGAATGGAGACGAATGGTACTTGGGACCTGACCATCTGTTGGAGTGTGACCAGGATAATATTTAGTGAATGGATTCAGGGAAACTGGTTATTTTCATATAGTTGGACTTGAGTCCTGGAAATGGGAAGTACAATGCCTGCACTCTAAAGGAGGGGTTTGGGATATTGGCAGTTTGGAGGGGTATGTTGTGTATCTTTATACGTATATAATTCCAAACCTGTACCTGTGTGGTATTACTGACACATTTGCTTAGGAGATGCACCACTATTAAGCACTTTACATGTTTAATTACTTCTGACTTACAATAGATTGCATAGGAATATGATGAAGCCTTTTTAAGAGCATTGGGTTATGAAATCTGCTGATTACTTGTTACTTCTGATAAAAAATGTAGTCAGATAAATACGTCTAAATAATTTAAGTTTTTCAATGTATTTTTTTTTTCTTCAGATTCGTCCAGTCTAACATCGTGAAGCTGTTAGCAGACCACTTCAGGTAATTATATGTACATTGTAAAGTTGTGTACAAGAGGCTTTGTAAAGTGAAAGTTTTGCAAGTGCCACTACATGTTTAGTACTAGGGGCTGGACATCCAGCAGGCTTTAAGTGTTTGATAGTGGAAGCAGGTGACTTTTATAACTTTACTCACTGTTGGTGTAAAGTTAACATTTATGAAAGTGTTCAGGGAATCTGATTAGCCAGATTTAGTCTTGGAGGTGGAATGTACAGTGTCTGCAAGGTTACCAAATAGTGTTCAAATAGCACTAATTGCCTAAAAATGAGCTAACTTTCTTAAATTTGGGACTGATAAATGTACGAGTACAGTGGTACTGACACTTAAATGGGGGTGAAGCATGGGTTGTAAATGCTACAGGGAGAAGGAGGCTGCAAGCAGTGAAGTTGTCATGTCTAAGGGCAAAATGTGGTGTAAGTATCATGCAAACAATTTTTAGTGTGGAAATGGAGTTACTAAAAGTATTAGAGGGCTGTTGAGGTGGTTTGGTTATTTAGAGAAAATGGAACAGATTAGAATGACTTGGAGAGTATGTAAATCTGTTGGGGAAGGATAGGGTAGGCGTCATCCCTGAAAAGATTGGAGGGAAGGGGTAAAGGTTTTGTGGGCGAGTGGGTTTGGACTTTCAGCAAGCATGTGTGAGCGTTATGTTGCGTGGATATTGTATCTTGGACAGTCATCTGAACTGTGGAGTTTGTACCCTTATGCTGGCAAGACTGATAAGTGACTGAAAATTCTTTGTCACGAGCCACCTTATTTTAGTGAGATGGCTGGAGTGTTGATGATGGAAGGATGTTTCTTTTTGTTAATTAACTGATGAATACTTGCCTCTTGGTCCGTGTTTATGAGAAATATGATTCTATAAGAGGTCTGATTTTTATATATAATATGTAATGAAATGACTAGCCCTTTTGTAGTTATGTTTAGCATAGTTCAATCTTCAGGTGTGCAGAAGTGAGAAATTTTGTATGGGCTAGTACAAGTTATGCTACAGTTGTCCAGTCAACCTTGCCACTTGCCTACAAAGGTGGATTGATGAAGTCTTCAGTTTCTGCATCTGGACAGTCTTGTGAGTAGAGTACTTCATTGTTGTATTGAATGTTTGTTTTCATGGCTGTTACCTGAAAGGTCTGAAAATGGCACAACTATTGTTGTACCTCATTGTCTTGTCTTATTGTAATGCTTTTATGCTTAAAATGAAACAGCGTTATAAACCACTTCTCATTTGGATTTTGTGTTGTACATGTGGAACTTGATTTTATGATTTTTTTTATTAACACATCAGCCGATTCCCATCAAAGCAGGGTGGCCTGAAAAAGAAAAAACTTTCATCACCATTCACTCCATCACACTTGCCAGAGGGGTTCTTTACACTAGTTATGAAACTGCAACATAAACACCCCTCTTTCAGAGTGCAGACACTGTACTTCCCATCTCCAGGACTCTAGTCTGACCTGCTGGTTTCCCTGAATTCATAAATGTTACTTTTACTCACACGCCATCAGCATGTCGAGTATTAAAAACTGTGTCCATTCACTCCTATTAAATACGCTCACGCATGCTTGCTCTAAGTCCAACCCCTTGCACACAAAACCTCCTTTAACCTCTCCCTCCAACGCTTCCTAGGCTGACCCCTACCCTGCCTTCCCTCCATTACAGATTTATACTCGGTCATTGTTTTCTTCCGTTCTCTCTACATGTCCGAACCACCTCAACAACCCTTCCTCAGCCCTCTGGACAAGTTTTGGTAGTCCCACACCTCCTCCTAACTTCCAAACTACAAATTTTCTGCATTATATTCACACCACACATTGCCCTCAGACATGACATCTCCACTGCCTCCACCCTTCTCCTCGCTGCAACATTCATCACCCATGCTTCACACCCATATAAGAGCGTTGGTAAAACTATACTCTCATACATTCCCCTCATTGCCTCCAAGGACAAAGTTCTTGGTCTACAGACTCCTAAGTGCACCACTTGCCCTTTTCCCCTCATCAATTCTATGATTCACCTCATCTTTCATAGACCCATCCGCTGACACGTCCACTCCCAAATATCTGAATACATTCACCTCCTCCATACTCTCTCCCTCCAATCTGATATCCAATCTTTCATCACCTAATCTTTTTATCCTCATAACCTTACTCTTGTCTGTATTCACTTATAATTTTCTTTTGCACACCCTACCAAATTAATCCACCAATCTCTGCAACTTCTCTTCAGAATCTCCCAAGAGCAGTGTCATCAGCAAACAGCAACTGTGACAACTCCCACTTTGTGTGATTCTTTATCTATTAACTCCACGCCTCTTGCCAAGACCCTCACATTTACTTGTCTTAAAACCCCATCTATAAATATATTAAACAACCACAGTGATATCACACATCCTTGTCTAAGGCCTACTTTTACTTGGAAATAATTTCCCTCTTTCCTACATACTCTAACTTGAGCCTCATTATCCTCGTAAAAACTCTTCACTGCTTTCAGTAACCTACCTCCTACACCATACACCTGCAACATCTGCCACATTGCCCCCCTATCCACCCTGTCATACGCCTTTTCCAAATCCATAAATGCCACAAAGACCTCTTTAGCCTTATCTAAATACTGTTCACTTATATGTTTCACTGTAAACACCTGGTCCACACACACCCTACCTTTCCTAAAGCCTCCTTGTTCATCTGCTATCCTATTCTCCATCTTACTCTTAGTTCTTTCAATAATAACTCTACACTTTACCAGGTATACTCAACAGACTTCTCCCCCTATAATTTTTACTCTTTTGTCCCCTTTGCCTTTATACAAAGGAACTATGCATGCTCTCTGCCAATCCCTAGGTACCTTACCCTGTTCCATACATTTATTAAATAATTGCACCAACCACTCCAAAACTATATCCCCTCTTGCTTTTAACATTTCTATCTTTATTCCATCAATCCCGGCTGCCTTACCCCCTTTCATTTTACCTACTGCCTCATGAACCTCCCCCACACTCACAACTGGCTCTTCCTCACTCCTACAAGATGTTATTCCTCCTTGCCCTATACACGAAATCACAGCTTCCCTATCTTCATCAACATTTAACAATTACTCAAAATATTCCCTCCATCTTCCCAGTACCTCTAACTCTCCATTTAATAACTCTCCTCTCCTGTTTTTAACTGACAAATCCATTTGTTCTCTAGGCTTCCTTAACTTGTTAATCTCACTCCAAAACTTTCTTATTTTCAACAAAATTTGTAGATAACATCTCGCCCACTCTTCACTTTTGCTCTCTTTTTACATTGCTTCACTCTTAATCTCTCTTTTTCTCCATAACTCTTCCTCTTCCCTCCTTGCATCACTTCTACTTTGTAAAAACTTCTCATATGCTAACTTTTTCTCCCTTACTACTCTCTTAACATCATCATTCCACCAATCGCTCCTCTTCCCTCCCGCACCCACTTTCCTGTAACCACAAACTTCTGCTGAACACTAACACTACATTTTTAAACCTACCCCATACCTCTTCGACCCCATTTCCTATGCTCTCAGCCCATCTATCCTCCAATAGCTGTTTATATCTTACCCTAACTGCCTCCTCTGTGTTTATAAGCCTTCACCTTTCTCTTCCCTGATGCTTCTATTCTCCTTGTATCCCATCTACCTTTTACTGTGTAGCTACAACTAGACAGTGATCTGATATATGTGGCCCCTCTATAAACATGTACATCCTGAAGTCTACTCAACAGTCTTTTATCTACCAATACATAATCCAACAAACTACTGTCATTTTGCCCTACATCATATCTTGTATACTTATCCTCTTTTTCTTAAAATATGTATTACCTATAACTAAACCCCTTTCTATACAAAGTTCAATCAAAGGGCTCCCATCATTTACACCTGGCACCCTAAACTTACCTACCACACCCCCCTCTAAAAGTTTCTCCTACTTTGGGCATTCAGATCCCCTACCAAAAAATTACTTCAATTGGTTCAAAGGCTCCTTTTTCCTTCATTTTTAACATCTCCAAAAATCTTCTCCTCTAAAATTTTTCCCCTTCTCCAGGGAAAACTTGTTATTTGCCCAACTTTTCACTTAAATCTTAAATTTTACCCACTCCCAATTTCCCAATATTGGCACCCACTCCCTCTTTGGGGGGGTTTTTTGCATTAAGATTGGAAAAAAAACTGATGCCTTACGTGCATACTGTTGGTGGGATTGGCAGTTTGTATGGTGGTTTGTTTTTGAATTTTTTTTGATTGTTAAACTCATGTGGAAAATTGTTATTACAATGATACAAATGAATATAATCCCAGCTCTTAAGTAGGGAGAGAGAAAAGATTTTAACTTTTCCCTGCTTTTTCCCTAATTTTATTTCTTTTTTAAAGTTGTAGGGGAATGGATAATTGCTGTGGCGGATGGTGGAACCTAAAATGAACTTGGGAAACAGTAAATTGAAACTTTTAAATTTTGTAAGTAGATATTTTTAAAAGGGGGGAATTCCTCAGTTGTTAATGTTTACTTTCATCCCTTGGAGGGTCAACCCCTTTCCCCCCCTTCTTTACATCCCCGGTGGGGGGCTGCAAAATGCACAACCCCTTATTAAAAACCTATAATATTTTCTCTCCCCCCCCCACCCCTCCTTTCCTTTTCTTCCTTGGACTAGAAAATTCATTTTTTATTAACCCTGGCCATCTCGCTGAGCTGTAAAAAAAAAAAAAAGCACTCGGAAATTTTTTCTATCCAATTTTGCCAGATGTTTTGGGTTACTACAGTTCAGTTGTTACTGAAAATTTTCCCCCCCCCTTTGGGAAGTTTTGGCACTACTTTCGTTCCCAGAAGTCGGCAAACTGTTTTCCCCTAGTCTCTTCAAAAAAATTGTTGGTTGCCCCCACATTTCCAGCTTGTCAAGCCCAAAAAACCCTTTTTCCCTCCACTTTTCTAACATGCTTTTCATGCCTGTTTGGGATTCTAAAAGCCCTTGCACAAAACCTTTCCCTCCTACCTTTCTTAGGGGGGCCCCATTTCCCCCCATCTTTGCTTTGAAAGTTTTATTCACCCCCCTAGTCTTTTTTGTGCCATTTTTAAATACCCAATACCCCTTCTTTCTTCTGCGATTTTTTCCCCCTCCTAGTTTTCTTTTTTGTCATTCTAAATTTCCAAACCCCACCTCAAACCCCCCCCTCACCCTTTTGGGTTTAAAATATTTAGTAACCTGCACCTAATCTCGAAACTCAGTTTTCTTTTGCATAATTTTACGCTACAGTCTTGACATCCCCATGCTTCCATCCTCTTCCCCCTGCAACTTCCCAAAAACCCATGTTTTTGTACCCTTTATTGGTTTTGGGAAACTACTCTCCTCTCTTTTGCATCCTGGATAATGTTTTTTTTTTCTTTCCCCAGGTGCCAGGGGCAAAAAAACCCCCTTTTTCTTATTGGGGTTTCCCCAGGTCTTTCTTAGATCCATCTGTGACAAATTCACCCCCAAAGTTCTGAACTTTTTAATCTTCCTCTGTTTTCCTTCTCTTAAATTTTTTTCCCCCAACCCCCTTGCCCCCTGTATTTAAAAATACGGGGAAAAAAATTATCAAGGAAATGATATATTGGGCAATGTTTTTTTTTTTAATTTTAAAAAGGGCGGACGTCTCTCCCCGGGCCCAGGGTGACCCAAAAAAAAAAATACTTTCTTTCATTAAAACCCCAACTTTACCTCACTCCCCACAAAATTCACTGTTTTTGCAGAGGTGCTCAGAACAAAACATTTTAAAAAGCTGTACGTATAAAGATCAAAATTTTATCCCCCAAACCCGTAAATACCCCAAAACCCTTCTTTAGAGTGCGGGCACTGTATTTCCCCTTTTTCCGGATTTCCAAGCCCGGATATATAAAAAAAACCCGGTTTTCCCTAAAATCATTTATTTAAAATATTCCCGGGGGCCCCACACTCCCAACAGATGGGCAGGCCCCAAATTTTACCATTGTCTCCATTCACCCCAATTTTGGGAACACGCTCATGCATGCTTTTTGGAAGCCCCAAGCCCTCGCCCAAAAAAAACCCTTTCCCCTACCCCTGCCTTCCTTCCCTACAGTTTTATATCCCTTCCATGTCATTTTATTTTGATAAATTCCCCTCTAAATAAACCAAACCACCTCAGCCCCCCCTCTTCAGCCTTTTAAATAATACTTTTTTTAAAACTCACTCCCCCAAATTTTTCTTTTGTTTAAAACCAAACATTGCCTTAAAACAGGACTTTACATGCCCCCAAACCCGCCCTCCTCGATGTTCCTTGCAACTTTCAAACCTTCAAACAAAACCCCCAAAAACTATCCATTTCCCTTTCCCAATTTTTTTTTAAAATTTTGAAAAGGGAACAGTATCATCAGCAAAAAGCAACTTTTTAAATTTCCCATTGTGTTTTTAATTCCCATTTATAAAAACCCTTTCCCCCTTTTCCGAACCCCCTGCTTTTAAACTTTTACAACCCCATTATAAATATATTAAAACAACCATGGTGCCGTTACACATTATACTTGTTGATTTTAAATTGGGGCACCAGATTTATTGTTTAAAAATTTCTTTTACTCTTTTTAAAATTTTGATTCCCTGGGTCCCATTTCACCCTCATTTTACCCAAAGTTTGTATTAAGTATTAACAAAAAAAGTAAGGGGGGAGGGGGAAAGTGTATAAACTAAGGCAAAGGGGGGAAGTTGGGGTGAGATAAAAGGGGGACTATTGGAAGAAAGGTGGGCCTAGTACAAAGATGAGTAGTGGGGGGTTTTAAAGGTTTTGAATATTTTTCAAAAGGGCAGTATTAGAATGTGGGGCAGAAGTTTGTGGTTATAGGGGGGTTTGGGGGCAGGAGGAAAAGGGGAAGGGGTTTTGGGGGAAATTGATGAAGAAAAGGGGGTTTTATTGGAAAGAAAAAGGTAGTTATGAGGGGTTTTTTAAACAAACCCGAAGTTTTTATAAGAAGAGCAGAGTATATGGAGAGAAAAAGAAAGGTGAAGGGGGAGGGGGGAGAGAATAAAAAGGAGAGCAGATGATGGGGGAGAGGCATTTGTCAAAAAATTTTAATTAAAATAAGAAAAATTTTTTGGGGGGTGAGTTAAATAAAATTTAAAAAAACCTGGGGAAAATTTTGGGAATTTGTCTGTTAAAAACAGAGTAGGGGATTTGTAGTGGGGAGGAGGGAAAAGATTAGGTATTTTGGCGAGAATATTTTGAGGAAAACTTTTAAATGTTAAGGAAAAAAGGGAGGCGGTAATTTGTGCCGGGTCAGGGGGGTTTACCATCTTCTGGGAGTGAAGAAGACCCAGAATGTAAGTTTGGGGGGGGTTTTGGGTGGGGCCCTTACGTGGGACTAAAAAGGGGGTCAAGCGCGGAACTGATGGGATCTGACAAGTTTTTTAAAAAAGCAGGGGGGGTACAGTGTTAGGGTTGGTACTCTTTTTCAATAAATGTTTGAAAGGGGGGAAGGTTCCCTGGGCGTTTGGGCAGGGGAGGTTTGGGATTGAAGGGAGGCTTCGAGGGGGTTTTGGGGGGATATGTAGATCAAGTTTTTTAACATTGAACCCATTTAGGGTGAACAGTTTTAGAAAAAAAGGTAGGGAATTTTTTTTTTGCTTTTAAATGGATTTAAAAAAAGGTTTTTGATATGGATAGAGGAGCTTTGTGGAAAGATTTTTTAAGTAATGGGAAATAAGGGGTAAGTTACCAAAGGGCTTGTGAAAAAGTTTTTTTTTGAGGTTATGAGGTTACGGTTGGGGGGTTGTAGAAGAGGGGGAGACTTTTTCCCCGGAAAAAGTAGGTTTTAGACAGGGTGTTTTAATGTCCCCTTGGTTGTTTAATTTTTTAAATAGATGGGGTTGTAAATGCTAGGGTGGTTCGGGAGGGGGGTGGGATTAATTTGGGGAATAAAATTAAAAAAGGGGAAAAATTAAACAGTTACTTTTTGCTGAGTTACTGTGCTTTAATGGGAGATTCAAAAAAAATTGCAAAGGGTTTAGTGGAGGGATTTTGGGAAATGGAAAAGGGTAAAAATTTTAAAAGTGAACATAAAAGGAAAGGGGTGATGGGGTTTATCAAATGATTTGTTTAAAAAAAAAATTAGATATTAAAATTGGGGGAAAAAGGTATGGAAGGAGTGAATGTTTTAAGAAAATTTGGGGGAGTTGACTTTGTCGGCGGATGGTTTATAAAGGGGGATGAGGTTAAACTAAAATTTGGGAATGAGGGGGGAAAAAAGGCGATTTGGTGCTTTGGGAGTATATGTGGGTAAAAAAAACATTATCTAGGAGGCAAAGAAGGGAAGTATGAAATTTATAGTGTACCAACACTCTTATAATGGGTGTAAAGGGCTTGGGTGGAAAAAGCAGCAGCGAGGAGACGGTTGGGGGTGGAGATTTTCCTGTTTTTAAGGGCAATTGTTGGTTTTAAATTATTATGCAAAAAATTAAAAAGTGGGGGAAATTGGGAAAAAGGGGTGTGGAGTTAATAAAAGATTAGTCAGGGGGAACAAGGGGGGTTTGTTGAGGGGTTTGGTCATTTAGAGGGGGAATGGTTTCCAAATAGAATGCCCATGGAAAAGCTTTTTAAATCTAAAAAAGGGGAAAAGGGAAGGCGGGGGTGGGGGTTTCGTCCCCAAAAGGGGTTTTGGGAGAGGGGGGGGAAAAGGAGATTTTGTGGGCGGGGGGGGGCCCTTGGGGACTTCACCCGCTTTGCCGGCGTGTTAGATAGGAGTGAATGGGGGTGATGGTACTTGGGACCTGCGATCTGTTGGAGTGTGGGGGAATTTTATTTAGTAAAGGGATTCATATTTTCATATTGTCGGATTTGAGCCCTGGAAATGGGAAGTACAATGCCTGCACAAAAAGGAGGGGTTTGGGATTTGGCAGTTTGGGGGGGATATGTTGTGATTTTTTTTAATACGTATTTTAATTCCAAACCTGACCTGTGTGGTATTACGGGACACATTTGCTTGGGAAAAAGTGAAACCCTTTTAAGCACTTTTACATGTTTAATTCTTCTGTTTTTCCCTTTAAAAATTGCATGGGAAAAATATGATGAACCCTTTTTTTAAAAAGCTTTTGGGGTTATAAAATTTCTGTGATTACTTGTTACTTCTGATAAAAAATGTAGTCGGAAAAAATACGTCTAAATAATTTAATTTTTTCAATGTTTTTTTTTTCTTCAGATTCGTCCGGTTCAAAACATCGTGAAGTTTTTCCCGGGCCCAACTTCAGGAAATTTATGTACATTTTTAAATTTTGTGTAAAGAGGTTTTGTAAAGTGAAAGTTTTGCAAGTGCCATTTACATGTTTAGTACAAAGGGGGGGAAACCCCAAACAGGTTTTTAAAGTGTTTTGATAGTGGAAAAAAGGGGTGACTTTTTAACTTTAATCACTGTTGGTGTAAATTTTAACCCATTTATGAATTGTTTTCAGGGAATTGATTTACCCAGTTTTAAAGTCTTGGAGGGGGAATGTACAGTGTCTGCAAGGTTACCAAATTGTGTTCAAAAAGCAATAATTGCCAAAAAAAGAGCTAACTTCCTTAAAATTTGGGGGTGTTAAAAGGGATGGTACAGTGGTATGGGCACTTAAATGGGGGGTGAAGATGGGGTTTTAAATGTACAGGGGAGAAGGGGGGCTAAAGCAGTGAAAATTGGGATGTCTAAAGGGGGAAAGTTGTGGTGTAAGTATTTATGCAGAGAATTTTATTTTTTTTTTATTTTTATTATCACACTGGCCGATTCCCCCAAGGGGAGGGGTGGCCGAAAAAAAAAAAAACTTTCCCATTTATTCACTCCTTTAATGTCTTGCCAGAAGGGTTTCTCTCCAAACACGTCTTGCCAGAAGGGTGCTTTTATACTACAGTTTTTTAAAAATGCAACTTTTAAAACCCCCCCCTTCAGGGGTGCAGGCACGTACTTCCATCTCCAGGACTCAAGTCCAGCCTGCCCCGGGTTCCCCGAACCCCCTTTTAAAAGGGTTTCTTTGCTCACATCCCAAAAGCCCCGTCAAATATTAAAAACCATTTGTCACCCATTCACTCCCATCAAACCGCTCAGCATTTCCCGCTGGAAGTCCAAACCCTCGAACAAAAAAACCCCTTTACCCCCCCTTTCCAACTTTCCCAGGGCCCCACCCCTACCCCCTTTTGTTTTCCCCTAAGGAAATGTTTTCATCTTGAAGTCATTCTGTTTCGCCTTTCCCTTTTCCCCTTCATGTCCCAACCACCTCAACAACCCTTCCTCAGCCCTCGGGCAAAAAGTTTTTGGGAATCCCGCACCTCCTATAACTTCCCTTTAAATACGAAAATTTTCTTTCATTATTTTCAAAACCCAAAAATTGCCCCCAGGGCATGAAAATTCCATGCCTCCAGCCTTCTCCTGCTTCAAAAAATTTATCACCCCTTTCTTTCCCCAACCCAAAATTTTAAGAGTGTTGGGGGAAAAAAAAAAACTTCATACATTCCCCTCGTTGCCTCCCAGGACCAAAGTTCCCTTTTTTCTCCACAGATCCCAAAAATTTACCCCTCCCCTTTTCCCTCGTTTAAATTTTATTTATTCCCCTCATTTTCATAGACCCCCTCCGCTGACACGTCCATCCCAAATATCTGAATAAATTACCTCCTCCCTACTCTGTCCCTTTCCCAAACTGATATTTTTAAACTTTCATCCCCCTAATCTTTTTTTTTTATTCCCCATAACCTTACTCTTTTTCCCTTTTTCACCCCTTTTAAATTTTTTCTTTTGCACACCCTTCCAAATTTATCCACCAAACTCTGCAACTTCTCTTTAGAATCTCCCAAAAAGAATTTTTTAGTGTGGAAATGGATTTTTCTAAAAGTATTAGGGGCTGTTGAGGTGGTTTGGTTTTTAGGAAAAAATTAAAAAGTTAGAATGACTTGGAGGTATGTAAATCTGTTGGGGAAGGATAGGCCAAAGGGGGGGGGGGGGCCCTCATCCCCCGAAAAGATTGGAGGGGGAAGGGTGTAAAGGTTTTTTTGGGGAGTGGGTTTGGACCCTTTTAGCCCAAACCTTTTGTGAGCGTTATGTTGCGTTTGGGTATTGTTTTCTTGGGGCAGTATTTTGAACCTTTTGGAGTTTTTACCCCCATGTGGAAAAACTGTTTAAATGACTGAAAAAATTTTTTGTCACGAGCCACCTTATTTTTTTGAGGAAAGGTTTTAAATGTTGATGATGGAAGGAGGTTTTTTTTTGTTTGTTAAATGGGTGAATACTTGCCCCTTGGTCCGTTGGGTTTTTGGAAACATGATTATATAAGAGGTTGATTTTTTTTATATAAATCGTAATGAAAGGACAGCCCTTTTGTAGTTAAAGTTTTTCTTAGTCCAATCTTCAGGTGTGCCCGAAGTGAGAAATTTTGTAGGGGTAGGCAAGTTATGCTACAGTTGTCCAGTCAACCTTGCCATTGCCTACAAAGGTGGATTTATGGTCTTCAGTTTTTGCATTGGACGTCTTGTGGTAAGTTTTTTTTGTTGTATTGAAAGTTTGTTTTCTGGCCGGGGTTATGAAAAGGGCTGAAATTTGGGACAACTTTTGTTGTACCTTTATTTGTTTGTCTTTTTTGTAATTTCCTTTTTTGCTTAAAAAAGAAACAGCGTTTTAAACCCCTTCTCATTTGGGATTTTGTGCTGTACAGTGGAACTTGATTTTTTTTATTTTTTTTTTTTAAAACATCCGCCGATTCCCATCAAACAAAGGGGGGCCTGAAAAAAAGAAAACTTCACCACATTCAAAAACCCTCAAACCTTTCCCGAGGGGTTCTTTACCTTTGTTATGAAAAATGGAACATAAACACCCTCTTTCAGAGTGCAGACAAGTAATTCCCATCTCCCGGACCCCTTTTTTCTGACCTGTGGGTTTCCCCGAAACCCTAAATGTTTCTTTTACTCAAAACTCCAACAGCACGTCGGTTTTTTAAAAAATGTCTCCATTCCCCCTTTTAAATACGTTTACGCATGCTTGCTTTAAGTTCAAAAAACCCCCTTTCACACAAAACCTCCTTTTAAACCCCCCCCTCCAAACCCCTTTCCCAGGGGGAAACCCCACCCCGCCTTCCCTCCCCCTAAGTTTATACTCGGTATTGTTTTTTTTTTCGTTTCTCACATGTCCGAACCACATAACAACCCTTCCTCAGCCCCCCCGGACAAGTTTTGGGAGCCCTTTAAACCCCCTCCTTCTTCCAAAAATTTTGAAATTTTCTGCATTATATTTTACCCATCCTTGCACCCCAGGGCATGACATTCCCCTGCCTCCCGGGCCCCATTGTTGTAGCATTCTAACCCATGCTTCAACTCATGTAAATATTTGGTACAACTTAATATAAATTGGAAATTTTTTTGCATGTCTGTTAAAGATCATTGAAAATAATTTTAGTTCATTTTAATTTTTTAATGCTTGTATTCCCAGTTTCTATGGGGAAAATTTGATTTGTTTAACTGAAACCCAGCCCTATCATGTTTAGAGGGGTTTTACACGGTAAAGCAAAATACAGGTGTTCATTTTTCAGCAGTCAGTTTTTTTAAAATTTCAAGAAAAATTGTAAGTTAGTTAATTTGAAAAAATGACTGAATCCTTCCATGTCCCCAAAGACATTTTTGTGAGTTAAATTTTTCTAGTGAAAAATAAATTTTTTTTACCATGTAGAAGTGTTGGGAAATTTTGGTTTGAAGTTTAAACCTACCAACCTAGTGGTAAAAATGTTTTACACATCCAAATGGGGCAAATTTTTATTTTTTTAAAAAGAGGTTTATAATCTTGTGTAATATGTTAGTGGATTAGCAGTTTGTTGAATTTTGGGTTTTCTATAGGATTTGCCTGATTTAAATTAAATTTCATGGGGGAAAACTTGTTCTTTTCAATGATACAAATGAATATAAATCCCCGCTTTTCTGAAAATGAAAGAGAAACAAAAGATTTTTTAAATTTTCCCGATGTTCTAAATTTTAATTAATTTTTCAGTTGTGTGGGGGGGGTTTGGAAATAATTGCTGTTTGGGAGTGTGAGGTAGTACTGTAAAAGAAGTTATGGCCACAGTGAATTTTAAAAATTTAAATTTTGGGTTTGTATTTAAATTTTTTTGGGCAATTCCCAGTTGTTAACAATGTTAAAATTTTTAACCATTGGATGCCAAGCCTTTCCTCTTGTGCTGGTGCCCCAAGTCCTTATTGAAAACCCACAATATTTCACCCCTTTCCCCCCCCTTCCTTTTTTTTTTTCCCAAATTTCCCCTTTGGGCTATAAATTATATTTTTATTAGCATGGCCACTCCCACTGAGGGATTGTGAAACCCGTTTAAAGAAAAAAAATGCCATTTACTGGGCACTGTCTTTTCCAGACATGTGTTGGTTTCTGTAGTTTAGGGTGTCCCCCCAAGCTGCAGATTTTCCCCCCCCCTTTGAAGTGAAAGGGAATTTCTACCCCAAAAAATTTTTGGCTAAAATAATTTCTTGAATCCCTTACCCAAAAAGTTACCTTGCTCACATTTCCGCTTTTTTAAGGGTTCCCAAAAACTCTTTGCCCCCACTCCTATTTTAACATGCTCCCAAAGCCTGCTGTTTTTCTCGAGTCCCCCACACAAAAAACCTTCCTGGGTTTCCCCGGGTGAAACCCATACCCTTTTTTTTACTTTCTAAGGGTTTTTTCACCCACCCCAAAATTTTTTTTGTCTCATCTAAAAATATCCAAATCACTTTAAAACCCCCCGTCACCCTTTTGGGTAATACTTTTTTTAAACCCCCCCTATTTCAAAACTCAGATTTCTGTTAATGTTTTTTGCTGCTGTGGTTTTCCCGAGGTAACCCTTATCTCTTCCAGCCTCCTCTCTGGAACAGTCTTTAACCCCTGTTCTGCTGATATTTGTTTTGGTTGGGCCCTTTGGGTAACCTTTTTTGTTTCAAGGTGCCCGTGCAATCCCACCTTTTTCTGTGGTTCACATACCTTTCAATGACCCCTTTTTTTTATAAAAAATAGGGGGGAAAAATTAAAAAATATTTTGGCTTTTTGTTGTTGATAGTAAAATTTGGGGAAAAAATCAATGCTTAAAATTTCTTTTTTATCAAAGATGGAAATTTTATTTTTGGCTACATTCTGACTTTAATTTTTAATTCTATTTCTGAAAAATTGCCCCAGGGGGTCAAAAATTTAAAAAAAAAAAGTATGAAAGTTAGAAATTTTTTTTTGACAGTAAAAAAAAAAGACCCAAAAATTTTTTAGAAAAAAAACAAAATTACACTTAAATTTGCTGTCCTGTTTTAATTTAAAGCATCAGTGATTTTGCCCCTATTTGACCCAAATTTGGCCCAATTTCATTTGTTCCCGGTGACCGATTCTTTGCTGTTTTGCCAGTGTGCCTTCTGTTATCAATGAACACAAGAAATTTTCCCAATTAAAATTTTCAACTACCCCAAAAAAGTGAAACAAAAATCGGTTTTTTGGCAATTTGAAGCAAATTTCAAAATATTCCCAAATTTCCCGGAAAAAAACCCAAAGAAAAGGGATTCCTGACACAAAAAAGCATTTCCCTTTTTCATTAATTATGTTTCCCGGCTTGACATTTTTAATTTCATTTTTTTTTTTTCAGCAAAAAAATAAAAATTTAAAGTTTTATTTTATGCATTATTTTTAATTGTAAAAATTTAGGCATTCATGGAAAAAAACATTAGACCCACTAGTGACGTGTATTGCACATGTCGTGTGATTCGGTTTTTGTTGAAAAATTGGAAAAAAATCGAAATTGCCCCTTCTTTGAGCTCAATTTTTTCATTTTCGTCCCGAAACCAACAAAATCTTCTTTAAAACATCTTCCCCTTCTATCAAAAAAAAGACCAAAACACCCTGAATACAACCAAAAAAAAACCTTTCCCAAAAAAACACCAGGAAAAAACCCCTTTTTTTAACCAGTCTTTTTTTTTTTTCCCCTTGTGCACTGGGTATTTTTTAAGGGTTGCTTGTGGGGGCTACTTATTTACAGGGGGGGCCCCTTTTTTTATTCGGGCCCAAAATTTCCACTCACAGCTTGAGCTTATTTTTGGTCTACCTTGGGCCTTCAGTTTCCCGCCCGCCCCCAAAATCCCCGTCATGTAATTGGGCTAAAAAAATGTTCTTAAAAAAAAAAAAAAGTCAGTTTATGGGAAAGTAAAGTTCGGGTTTTAATTTTGGGGCATGTGTCCAAAGGGGGCCCAGAAAATTTTCCCTTTGGGTTTTTCTGGGCGTTCAGGAAAAAAGGAAGCTGTAAATAGTGGTGAAAAAAAAATTTTGCACCTGAAGGTGGAAATGTTTTTTTTTTTTTTTTTTTTTCTTCCTCTTTCCTGATTTGATTAAAAACTATCCAAACTCCTTTGGGCTGTGTTTATTTAACAGCATTTTATTCTGTAAATGGTTTGAGATATTGTGTAAAAGTGAAATAAAATTTTTCTTCAGTGGTTGTTTTACTGAAATATTTAATGGGAGGTTACTAAGCAAGAGGTTCCGTCGGGCGGGAAGGCTGAGTCTTTGAAAAGACATTGCTTTCCCCCGGACTCTTTTTGGCTACCCGCCCTTTTTTTTAAAGTTCCTTGTGGGGGATAAGAGAAGCTCAGCATTTTGAAAATTGCTCCGTGGGCAAAATGACAGGTTTTTGCAACTCGACAGTTTGGAAGAATGGAGGGATTTTTTGGGAAAATTAAAAGGAATTTTTTTTTGGGGTTTTATTTTTCTGCCTAATTTTCCAAAAGTTTTGATACGGAAATTTTACCTCCCCCGCTTGGATCCGTTGGCTTCCCCTTGGCCCTTTTCCAAAAACCCCTTTAAAGGGGTGGGTTTGGGTTTGGGTTTAATAGTTTCTTGGGAAAATTGGGCCCAAAGGGTTGAATTTTTTTTCCAAATGCCCGCCTTTTCCCCCCAAGAGGGGGGACCAAAAAAAAAAAAAAAAACGCTTTCAGTCATTCACCAAAAATCCCCCGTCTTTGTGGAAGGTCCCTGATTAACAGTTTTGATGTCATTCTAAACGCCAATTTTCCCAAAAATCCTTTCAAATGCAGGGGGTTTTTTTTTTTTTTTTCCTCCAAACTCCAGGATCCGGGCCCGCTGTTGGGGCCCCCCCCCCCCCTTTTTCCCTTCCTAAGGGGGGCCCCTGTTTCCCCCCAACCCTCCAATACAGTTTTTTACCTTCAAGGCATTTTTTTTGCTCCATCTTCTTAAAGGGCCAATCCCCAATAAAACCCCCCCTTTAGCCCTTGAATAAATTTTTCACTTTTCCCAATTTCCACCTATGAATTTTCTGTATAATATTTAACCCCCACACTTACCCCTTTGAGACTGTTTCCCCTGCTTCCAGCTTCCTCCTTTCTGCAGCACTGAAGGTATGCTTCCCCCTTTTAAGGTGTTTTGGGACCAATATACTCGGTTTCATTCCCTTTTTTTGCCTCCCTGGGTAAATTTTTTTTTTTTTTCCCGGGCTCAATGCACCCCTCCTTCATTTCTGTGGTTTTTCCCTTTGGGGTCATTTAAAACCTCTTTTCCCGACAAATTACTCTGAAAAATCCCGACCTTTTTCTTCCCTACTCACTCCAATGTGGTGTCCAGTCTTTCTTTACCCAATCATTTGATGCCCTC
>NC_069447.1:35943567-35963042 GCF_026875155.1 Cherax quadricarinatus
GTGGAGTTTGTACCCTTATGCTGGCAAGACTGATAGTGACTAAAAAATTCTTTGTCACGAGCCACCTTTTTTAGTGAGATGGCTGGGGTTTGATGATGGAAGGATGTTTCTTTTGTTATTTAAAACTGATAAATACTTGCCTTTTGGGGTCCGTTTTTTATGAGAAACATGTTTCTATAAGAGGTCTGATTTTTATATAAATAACGTAATGAAATGACTAGCCTTTTGTAGTTATGTTTAAGCATAGTCCAATCTTCAGGTGTGCAGAAGTGAGAAATTTTGTATGGGCTAGTGCAAGTTATGCTACAGTTGTCCAGCCCAACCTTGCCACTTGCCTAACAAAGGTGGATTGATGAAGTCTTCAGTTTCTGCATCTGGACAGTCTTGTGAGTAGAGTAACTTCATTGTTGTATTGAATGTTTGTTTTCATGGCCGTGTTACCTGAAAGGTCTGAAAATGGCACAACTATTGTTGTACCTCATTGTCTTGTCTTATTGTAATGCTTTTATGCTTAAAATGAAACAGCGTTTAAACCATTTCCCTCTTTTGGGAAATTTTGTGCTGAACATGTGGAACTTGTTTTTATTATTTTTTTTATTAACACATAAAGCCGATTCCCATCAAAGCAGGGTGGCCTGAAAAAGAAAAATTTACACCACCATTCACTCCATCACACTTGCCAAGAGGGGTTCTTTACACTAGTTATGAAACTGGAACATAAACCCCCTCTTTCAGAGTGCGGGACACTGTACTTCCATCTCCAGGACTCTAGTCTGACCTGCTGGTTCCCTGAATTCATAAATTTTTCTTTTACTCCCCACTCCAACAGCATGAGTTTTAAAAATGTCTCCATTATTCTTTTAAAAAACGTCACGCAGTTGCTCAAGTTCAAGCCCCTTGCCACAAAACCCCCTTTAAACCCCCCCTCCAACCCTTCCTAGGCTGACCCTCCCCTCCCCTTCCCTCCCTACGATTTATACTCGGTCATTGTTTTGTTCCCGTTCTCTCACATGCCCGGGAAAACCACCTCAAAAAACCCCCTTCCTCAGCCCTTGGACAAGTTTTGGTACCCCGCACCCCCTCCTAATTCCAAAACAATGAATTCTCTGATTATATTCACAACCAATTTTGCCCTCAGACAGACATCTCCACGGCCCCGGGCCCCATTGTTGTGATTCACCCCATCTTAAAACCCCATGTAATTTTGGTAAAAAAATAAATAATTTGCATTTTAAAAAAGTCTGTATAAAGATCTTTGAACTAATGTATTATTGAATGATTAAGTTTATTCCTAGTTTCATGTGAAACATTTGATTGTGATGAAAACCCACCTATCTGTTTAAGAGGGGGTGACACGGTAATCAACATACAGGGCTCTCATTTTTCAGCTTCAGTTTTACATTACAAGATATTGTATTTAGTTTTTTTGAAACTGATAAACCTTCCATTCCTCAACAGTAGGCATTAATGTTCTCTGTGAAAAACCTAATTCTTTTCCCAGTAGAAGTGTTAAATTATGGTAGAAGTACACCCACCATACGTGTAAATTTGACAAAATCCATGGGCATTGTTTTTTTAAACCGACGGTTGAAAATCTTGGTACTACTGTTAGGGGGAAAATTAGCAGTTTGTTGAGGGGTTTTGCTAAGGTTTGCCTTTTTTGTTAACTTTCATGGGGGGAAAACTTTTTCTTACAATGATCAAATGAAATAACCCAGCTCTCTAAAGTAAAAAAGAAAAACAAAAGATTTGACTTTTCCTGCATTTTTAAATTTAAATTAAATTTTTCATTTGTGGGGGGAATGGGATAATTGCTGTGGCGTGTGAGGTATTTTAATGTAAATGAAGTTTGGGCCACGTGAAAGAACTTTAATTTGGTTAGTTTACATTTTTTTGGGGCAATTCCCTTTTTGTTAACAAGTTAACTTTCAACCATGGATCCCAACCCCCTTATCCTTTTGTGTGGATGCACAAGCCCTTTTTGAAAACCTACAATTTTTTCACCCCACCCCCCTCCTTCTTCCAACCCTTTCCCTTGGACTATAAATTTTATTTTTATTGCACTGGCCACTCCCAGAGGTATTGTGACCGTGAAAAAAAAAAAAATCCCATTTACTGTCACGTCTTGCCAGGGCATGTGTTGGTCTGTAGTTTGATGTTCCCTCCAACTGCAGATTTCCACCCCCTTGAAAGGGAGGCATAAATACCCCAAAAAGACTGGGTAAATAAAATTTTGAATCCCCTTTCAAAAAGTTACCTTGCTCAATTCCGCTTTTCAAATTCCAAAAGCTCTTTTTCCCCACCCCTATCTAAATGCTCCCCGCCCGCTTGATCTCCGGTCCCCACACATAAAAACCTTCCTGCCTTTTCCCAGGGGGACCTAACCCTTTTTTTACTTTTTTTCAGGTTTATTCACCCACCAAAATTTTTTTTTTTGTTAAACCAAAATATCCAAATCACTTTTAAAAACCCCGTCAGCCTTCGGGTAAACTTTTAATAACCCCCCACCCTTTCTCAAAACTACAGATTCTCTGCTTAATGTTTATGCTGCATGTGGTCCTGAGGTACATGATCTCTTCCAGCCTCCTCTCTGCAACAGTCATAACCCATGCTTCATGCTGATATTTGTTTTGGTGCCATGGGTAACCTTCTTTGTCTTCACAGGTGCCACAGTGCACAACCCCCCTTTTTCTGGGTTTTACCCCTACCCTTTCAATGACCATTTATTTATAAATATAGGGGAAACATTAAAAGATATTTTGGCTTTTTGTTGTTGATAGTAAATTGGGAAATAATCAATGCTTAAATTTCTTTTTGATCAACGATGGAATTTGATCTTTCTGGCTACATTCTGACTGTAATTTAATAATTCTATTTCTGAAACTTGTCCACAGTGTCCAAGAATTAAAAAAAAAATGTATGAAATGTTAGAGAATTTTTTTCTGACAGTAATAAAACAAAGTACAAAATTTGATAGAAAATAAACATAAATTACACTTAAATTCTGCTGTCCTGTGATATTTATGCATCAGTGATTTTGCCCGTATTTGACCAATTAGGCCAATTACATTTGTTCCAGGTGACCAGATTCTTTGCTGTTTTGCCAGTGTGCCTTCTGTTATCAATTGAACACAAGAAATTTCCCAATCAACTATTTCAACTACCCAATAAAGTGATCAAAAATCGGTAATTTGGCCAATTTGAAGCAAATTTCAAAATATTCCAATTCCAGAAGAAACAATGAAGGCATTCCTGACACTAAAATAGCATTTCCTCTGTTCATTAATTATGTTTCCAGGCTTGACATTTGAATTTCATTTTTTTTTACAGCAAAAAAAAAAAAATTAAAGTTTTACTGTTATGCATTATTGTAATTGTATAAATATTAGTGCATTCATGAAAACACATTAGACCCACTAGTTGACGTGTATTGCACATGTCGTGTGATTCGGTTACTGTTGAATATTGGCAAAAATCGAACATTGCCACTACTTTGAGCTCAATTTGTCATTTTCAGTCCTGAAACCAACAAAATCTTTCTAATACATCTTCCATTCTATCAAACAAGACCAAAACACCATGAATACAACCATAAAAACCATTCAAAAATACACCACGAAGTCGCTGTTTTAAACCAGTCTTTTTTTTTTCTCCCCTTGTGCACTGGGTATTTGTAAGATTGCTTGTGGTGCATACTTATCACAGACCCATTTTCTCATATCGGGCCCAAATTTACCACTCACAGCTTGAGCTTATTGTGGTCTACCTTGTCCTTCAGTTTCTGCTGCCTCAAGTCCTAGTCATGTAATGACTAAAAGAATGTTCTTAAAAAAAAAAAAAAATCAGTATATGGAATGTAATGTAACGGTTTAATTGTAGGTCATGTAGTCCAGGAGGGCCCAGAATTTCCTTGGTTGTCTGACAGTTCAGGAGAAAGGAAGCTGTACTAGTGGTGAAAAAATATTTTGCACCTGAAGGTGACTGTTTTTTTTTTTTTCCTTTTTCTCTCTCCTCTTTCCACTGATTTGATTAATACTATCCATCTCCTTGGTCTGTGTTTATGAACAGCATGATTCTGTAAACTGGTCTGATGATATTGTGTACAGTGAAGTAAATTTCTCTTCAGTGGTTGTTATACTGAACTATTGTAATGTTCAGGTATACGTAAGCAAGAGGTTCCATGTCGGCGAAGGCTCGAGTCTTTGCAACAGACATTGCATCCAGTGGACTCTTTAGGCTACAGCCTTGTGTAATGTTCCTTGTGTGGATACTAGAGAAGCTCAGCCTTTTGAAAATTGCTCCGTGGTCAAGATGACAGGTTTTTGCAACTCGACAGTCTGGTAAGAATGTGAGTATTTTTGGAATCTAAAGGAATCTTCTTGGGTTTGATTTGTCTGCCTAATTCCCAATAGTTTTGATACAAGGAATTTGACCTCCCCTGCCTTGGATCTCGCTTGGCTTCCTCTTGCCCATTTACCAAAGCCTCTTAAGGTGTGGGATAGGGTTGTGGGTGAATAGTTTCTTGGGAAGATTGCCAAAGGTTGATTTTTTTCCAACTCGCCAGCCATCTCCCACCAAGGCAGGATGACCAAAAAAAAAAAAGAAACGCTTACAGTCATTCACACATAATCACCGTCTTTGTGGAAGGTCCCTGATATAACAGTTTAGATGTCATTCTAAACAGCCAATATCCAAAACTCCTTTCAAGTGCAGGCATTGTACCTCCCATCTCCAGGACTCCAGTCCAGCTGTCTGGTCCCCTGCCCCCCCCCCCCTCCCCCCCCCTTTCCATTCCTAAGGTGACCCCTGTCCCCCTACCCTCCACTACAGATTTATACCTTCAAGTCATTCTATTTTGCTCCATCTTCTCTAAATGACCAATCCACCCAATAACCCCTCTTCAGCCCTCTGAATAATTTTAACACTTCCTAATTTCCACACTATGAATTCTCTGTATAATATTTACACCACACATTACCCTTAGAGACATGTCCACTGCTTCCAGCTTCCTCCTTGCTGCAGCACTCGCAGCCTATGCTTCACACCCATATAAGAGTGTTGGTACCACTATACTCGCTCTTCCTTTTTCCCTCCAGGAAAACTTTTTTTTTTTTCCGGACCTCAATGCACCACTCCTTCATTTCTGTGGTTAACCTTGGCCTTCATAAACCCATCTCCTGACAAATCTACTCTGAAATATCTGAACACATTTGCTTCCATACTCACTCCAATGTGGTGTCTCTTTCTTTCCCCTTTCCATTTGATGCCCTCATCACCTTCCTCTTGTTTTGTTCCCCTCTCAGTTTTTCCCTTTTTTTCCCCCTTTTTCCTACCTCTGCAACCTTTTTTAAAAATTCCCCCAAAAAGCACGTATCACAAAAAGTAAACTGTGACGACTCCCTTTTGTATTTAATTCCCCCTAATTTATTTCACCCCCTCCCAAAACACCCGCTTTACTTATTTTTATTTTACAACCAAACTATAATGTTAAAAACCCTATACATTACCCCCCTATCTTTAGGCCTATGTTCCTGGAAAATGATCTTCTCTCTCCCTCACCTTAACCTGAGCCTCATCCTCATAACTTACAGCATTTATAAGCAACTATTCCTGCATTTGCAAATCTGCCACATTGCTCTCCTATCCCCCTGTCTTTTCTTTCCAAATTTAATGCAATGAAAAAATCCCTCCTTTCACATCCCCTTTCCCATTCTAAAAAACCCTTCTTGCTATCTGCAATCCTGCTTTTTTCCCCCAATTCTTTCAGTAATAATTTCCCACCAACACATGGTATACTCATTAAAAATTCTTTCCCCCAAATTTTTTCAAATTTCATATAAAGGGAAATTTTCATTTCTCTTCCCCAAACCCCAATTTCCTTCCCCCCTTTTAAACTTTCTTGAGCAAAAGTTTCAACCACTCCAACAATTCCTCCTGCTTTTTAAAATTCTCAGATCCCATCAGTTCAGCTGCTTTTTCCTTTACCTCCCCCACACACATTGGCTCTTCCCCTTCCTACCAATGCTGAATTTTTGCCTTTAAAAATAATCCTGCCCGGTTTTCCAATACCTCCCCCCCCTTACTAAGCCCCCTTTCGTTTTAATTGCGATTCATTTGTTCCCTAGTCTTGACCTATTTATCTGACTCCAAAATTTGTTCTTTTTCTCAATAAAATTTGTTGAGTGCCTCAGCCACTTTCATTTGCTCTCCTTTTGCACTCCTTCACCACTCTAAATCTCCTTTACTCTCTACTCCACCCCTCTTGCATCACTTCACTGTAAGAAATCTCTTATGCGACCTTTTTCTGTTTTATCACACACTTTACCTAATTATTCCACCAATTGTTCCTCTCCTACCCCCATCCAGTTTTATAACTGTAGTGAGCACACCTCTGGGAAGACAGTGAATGATTAAAGTTTGTTTTTTTGGGCAACCCTGGCTTGGGGAAACAGCCAGTGTGTTAAATAAAAGTAATAAATTGTTTGTGTAGGTTGTAACTAAAAAAGTGTGCTACTAAGTTACTTATGGAGTAACCAACTTTGAAAAATTTAGTAGTTCCTCAGATCTCAAAGAAATCTATCATTTCTTTGATAGTTCCTTCTTAATTTTGTTGATGAAGATGCTCTCTAATTAGGTTAAGGCTATGGGAAGGAAGAGGGTTGTGAGATTAAATTCCTCTAGCCTTTCGTCATAGCTTTCTCCTTACCTCTGCAACTAGTTTTGTTGCATCTGCTGTGTGCAGTGCCTTACCATGTTTCCTCAGGTATGGGTTCCATATTGGTGCTGCATATTCAAAAATGCGCCTTCCATGCATTGTATAAAACACCCACAATACCTTCAAAATTCTTGAAAGCCACTCGTTACATGTGTCAGGCAAACATAATCTGCAGAGGTTATTGCATTGCAAGGCTCTGGTGATATGGTAGGCACTATGCTTGATTCCAGATCCTCTGTAAATGAAGTCTACAGGAATCATCCCCTGAAATCCTCATCCTTCAGTCTGCTCTATGGGATTTTGCTAGGTATTTTTTCAGTTATTGGGAATTGGGTTCCTTGTTATATTTTATTATCCAAAAATAATTTTTTTTTTAATGAATTAAATGGAGGGAAAGTGTAATATTAATGGATGTAATGCCAATACCTGTTTGGTATCACTGACACATTTCAGGGTCCGTCCCGTAGATCTACGGCTTCACGTTGAGTGTCCAAACCGTAGATCTACGCCAAAATTCTAGCGCCGTCAAATTTAGCGCAAAAGCGCTCATAGGCCTACATGTGAGAGAACGGGTCTGCGTGGTGGGTGTGCGCCATAAACAAAAAATCTAGGCGCCCGCATAGCATTGTGGGAACGCCGGCTCAGTTACCCTTGTTCACCATGCCTCGTCGCAAGTCAGCTCTCACTCCCCGGAAAAATTTGGGGACTCCCCCTTCCTATCTGATAGTTCTGACACTGATGGAAGTGGAAATGAAGACGAATTCTACGGCTTTGATCAGTTGTGACCGAAAAGAATGACCAGGATATCGATAATAGTGCAGAAAACCCTGCGATCCTCAACTTCTACCTCTGGTGTGGGCACTCGTGACTCACGGTCGGTTGTTCCTCAACGCAAGAGAAAGCTAATATTTTCGCGTGGTCAGGCCTCTGACTTCAGTAATGATGATGATAGTGACGTGGATTGTGTTTTATTGCGCTCGAGATCTTCGAGTAGTGATAGTGAGGAATCATATTCACCAGTGAAGCGTTGGTATGTTCGCCGCCGCATGCGCTCGGGTAGTGTCCCCTATTGCTGTGCCCAGGGGACGGATTTACATCCGTGGCCCTACACCAGTTTTAGGTAGTGATGTGAGGATGAATGTGGCTACACTTGGCATGGATAGACCACAGGCATCAGTGGATGGGGGGTTTAGTGGTGATGGTAGTGAAAACCGCCATGCGTGACTCACCGGGCCACGCTGGGACCCACGCTGCTGACTGTCAGTTCAAGGACAAAGCGGAGCGTCAGCCACCAGCCCACCACAACCACAACCACCCCGCACAAACCAGCCTATGAGTCAGTATCACCAGCAAACCATATGTGGGATTGGCAGCAAAACCCCAATTTTGTTCCAAGCCCCACCACTTTGAGGGACTCTCAAAGTGGAATCTACCTACTTGTCCCCTTAGAACCACGGCCAATGAACTGGAATTATTTGAATTATTCTTTGACCAGCCATGGATGGAAACTATTGTCAGGGAAAGTAATAAGTATTTTGAGTACACCATGGCAAATCGATCATATCACCACAGTCAAGACTAAAACAGGTGGAAAGAGACGACTGTTGTAGAAATGTATTTGTTTTTTCCCAAACAATAATGCTTATGCCTCATGTCTAAAAAGCATAATATAAAGCATACTGGTCCAGATCAGCTAATTTCTACCCCGGTTTCAGTGAAATCATACCAGTGAACAGGTTTATCTTACTCTTACGTATGTTGCACTTCTCTGACAAAACCAGGCCTGACAGAAGTGACAGGTTATACAAGATTAGAAATGTTTTCATGTATCTCAAACAAAAGTTCAGCATATACTTTTATCCATTCAAGAAAAGTTGTAATTGACTAGTCTTTGATTTTGTTCAAAGGAAGACTGTCATTCAAGCAGTATATACCGAGCAAGAGGAAACGCTTTGGTATAAAACTGTTTGTATCTGTGACTGTGACAGTGGCCTGGTGTTGGATATTGTTGTATACACGGGAAGTAAACATTGAAAGATACCAAGATGTTATTGGGTATCTCAGGTGACGTAGGGGAGAAACATGATGGCACCTTATCTTGGTAAGGGGCATACATTATATACCGATAACTGGTACACAAGCCCATTACTCAGCGATTTCATGCGAGTGAACAAGACAGATGTGTGTGGCACAGTGCGTTCTAATCGTAAAACATATGCCCAGGCTCAACGCAGGTGCTCGTGGTGATGACATGCAGGTGTTTACTACCAATGACATCATGGCATTACGTTGGCATGACAAAAAAGAGGTGTCACATTTTTTGACAACCATTCACCGTAATGAAATGCAAGACAGTGGCAAAGTTGATCGAGTGACTAATGAACGTTATTCGAAAACCAGTGACAGTGATTGATTATACACAAAAACATGCGCTTGGTTGACAAATGTGACATGCAGATTGGTTTTGTTGACTGTGTTCGTTTAAAAGTTACAAGTGGTACATGAAACTTTTCTTCCATTCATGGAGATTTCTATGCTCAATGCATATAATATGTACCAAATAAAGACTGGCAACAGACCACCGTTATGGTGAATTTTGTCTGTCTGTTGTCAGACAACTCATAATGAAGTACCAGGTAAGAACACCTGGGTATACAACAAGGTCTCGAATTACTCAGGATATACCCAAGCGTTTGAGGAGGGAAGGTGATCATTTCATAATACAGCTTCCTTCAACTCGGAAGAAATTTGCTTTAGAAGAGATGCATGTCTGTGCACAAACAAAACGATGGCAACAAAGACGCAAAGACACTGTTTATGGTGAGGGAAAGTAAGGTGCCTCTGTGCATGGTGCCTTGTTTCAAGGAGTTCCACAAGCTCCAGCAGTTCTAAAACCATATCCAGTGATTGTAAATATATGATAGAACATTAGTATTATACAAGATTTGTACATGTTTATTGTAATAAACAACAGTGGTAAACAATAATATGATGATAACTTTAGTGCGGTTATTGTGTTCAATACAGTGAGTTTATATATATATACATTATATACAGTATTGGTCTCTCAGGCCCCAAATGTTAGTAGGAATAGAAAAAAATTGGAAAAGAAAAGAAAAAAACTTAAACAGCTAAATAATGTAATGCACGTATGTGGAATTCGTCGATGTTGCCGCCACTACATCATTGACAAACTTCTTTGCACTGTATCTCGGTAAATACTGATCAGATTTTTTTTTCTTATTACCTTCACAAAAATATGCTCTTTAATTCTGTAAGAATTTTTTTTTTTTTCTTGGAAACTGGAGCTCCACTTCAGATTTTGGCCTTGGACCCTGAAGGGGTTAAGAGATGCACTGCTATTAAGGGAGCGCTAGGGCAATTTTCCGCGCGCGCTCAACCAAAAATCAAAAAATTATGGAAATTGATTTATACCGAAAAATAGCTTAACTCTTTGGCAACACAATGGTACAAGAATCAATGTTCTAAGACGTTTCTACAAGAAATTAGTCATTTATATCGGGTATGGTAACGGCGATGTAGGTAGCGCGTCTGTTCTCAACCCATGTATTTTTTGGAATTTTTTCCTTGTTTTTTATTGCTTTTTCTTTGCATTATTCTTTCTAATATAATAATTATTTGGCATCATATAAGAGTAGGTGGAGCTTATCAGTAGTGCCAGCCAATTGGGAGCCATCTGAGAACACTCGGCAGTACTCCCCCTCCAGATGGTGCCAGGTGAAATCACTTCATTATTACGTTTATATCAGCTTATACATCAACTATACGGCTTATTTGTCTATCAGAATTGATCTAATATAATATAATATAATAAACACTATAAATAACAAACAAACATGTTATATACTCTAGACTGAATAAAATAGGCCATAATATAGCGAGAGTCCACCAGCAATATTTCGATATAAATGTGTTACTCCTTGTCTCCTTGTTCTATTGTTTGGTATGCGAGTGATAGAAAACGGTATTTTGAAGAGGATAACTGCACTAGAACATCAGTTTACTAAGAAATACACCGAAAAAAACGCGATTTCCGCGCAAAAAAAAATTTTTTGAGACGGTAGGCCTGCCGGCGTTCTAGGCTTATATCTCGGAAGTAACTTTTTCACATATTTCGCTAATGTACACCATTATTAATTATTGTATTGAAATGATTTTCACTGACAATATAAAAGTGTGTTTGACTATTTGCGGCTTCTTTTTTTTGGAATATATCAAATATTTTTGATTTTGTGGGAGGTAAAAGGCAGATATTTTGGTGAATGCCAAAAAGTCTATCAAATGTATTTTTTTTTTCCATGATAATAAGATATATTAGATGAAACATGTGCATCCAAAATTTGTGTCAGATGTATTCTAACGGTTGGGATTGTCGGAAGTGCCACTCGTAGTGCCATTTTGTCATACCTTGCTGCCATATATGAAAAGTCATTAAATATTTTTTTCTGTTTGTTGGCCAATCATACTGAAACTTTTTCACATTCTTCTACATATGAACCTCTAAATGTACACCAAAAATAAAAAAAAATTGGTTGAAAAATAAAAGAGTTGGCCGAAATTGGAACTTTCCCCGTTAAGGTCTGTGTAATTATTTCTGGCTTGTCAATAAACAATTGTATATTAATGTGATGAAACATTTTTAACAGCATTGGGTTATGAAATCCATTGATTATTTGTTACTTCTGATAATAAATGTAGCCCGATAAATACTTTAATAGTGGTGTTTATCTCAATATAATTTTTCTTTTTTCAGATTCAGCCAGTCTGCAATAGTTAAGCTTTGCTAGCAGACCACACTAGGTAATTATGTACATTGTAAATTTGTGTATAAGAAGCTCTGATGCTCCTAGAGCATGTGTGTGATATAATTTCAGGACTTTCATCCTCTGAAGATAATATAAAAGTGCCAATTCTGAATTTGTATATTTGACAGGGCAAGGAATGTAATTTCAGTAGTTTAATCCTCTGATAATATAAAAATGCTAATTCTCAATGTTTGTTTAACAGGGCAAGGAATGGTGTCCCGATGTGACTTCTTGTGAAACTACCGAGACTAGCTTTTTGCCAGTTGGACGAGTGATAATGGACTAAAGTAGACTCGGTGTTGAACAAAGAATGGGACTAAAATTAGTGTTAAGCTGATTGATCTGCCTCCTCTCCCTTTACTAAATCTTAGCACCAATTATTGCTTTCTTGTCTGTATATTATGCTCAACCTTGACATCTGACTTAAATATGCCTGGTATACAGGTGATATGTCTGTTTCCTAAAGCTACACTTGTCTACATAAATCATCCTGCATTTGTCATTGGTGCTACTATTAAAGTTCACTACTTGCTACAGGTGATGGTTTGATTGTCACTTGATCAGTAAACCTTTCGACTTACCATAATAAAAGTTGGAAGTAACTTAGCTTTCAGCTGGTGTACCAGAGTAGCTGCTGGCAGCGATGGTCAGCTTGTCCGAGTAATTACCCATCAAAATTTGTGTTCAGACAACATAAATCTGCTGTCATATTGCAACCTCTCCAGTCTATGTATTGGCCATGTTCTTCATTCATATATTTTGGAAAAATGCTCAGCACTGCTATGGAAGTATTTAGTTTATTTCTTTTAGCAGGTTCTAATCTTTGGAGCTCCTTTTGGTGCATTCAGACTTAACAGCAACTAACCTTTTGAATGTACTTCATTGATTTTACTAGTGTATTCCTAACCCCTCTACCTTGCATGCTGTTTTTCCCATAATCCTACCCATTGCACACCCTTTCATCTTCAAGGGGGGCTCCTTGGCGTGGTGAAGAGGCTCTTGGTCTGAGGAATTAGCCCTGTCGGTCTTCTTCCTCAGACCGAACCTAATTACCCCCCATTCTCCCCTCCCCTCTCCCATCCTCCCCTTTTTCCATTTTCCTCACTCCCACCCCTCCTTTTGCCCTTCCTCTTTTGGCCTTTGGGATTTCTTTCCACAGGTGCATAGTTCCTAGGTAGGGGAAAATAAAAAAGGACACCGGGGTCAATCCATTCCGTTGAGGTTCTTGGCTCGTGGTGGTGGCCGTAGTTTGCCGATGGAATCTGGATTGCCTGGGGATGTCCCGATCCCCCTTGGTATCCTGGAGTTGCTTTGAGTGTCTTTCGGGCGCGGTGGTGTATTATGTCTGGAACCACCTTTCGGATTCCGGGGGTGGGTGGCCGAAAGGAGGTATGCTTTGTGGCGGAAGATCCGGCAGCCTCTCTTTTGTCCACCGAAGGTAGCTCGGCAGAATGTGAGGTTGCTTATCACCGATTGCTGTTTACTGGCACTGAAAGGTAGGGTATGGCACGGGTTCCATTGCAGCATCTGCGCTACTAGCGGTGAGGAGGTCTCTTGGGCGCGGAGGGAGATTTCCGGCCCTTTCATTCCTCCTGGGAAAAACTATTCCTCTCCGCTCCCCCCTTTTTTTTTATTCTTTTTTTTTTTTTATTTTTCTTTTCTTTTTTTTTTTCTTAAAACAAAAAGCAAAGGACTAACCTAATAAACATGGAGAACCAATCCATGAACTCACTACCCCGGCGCCCCTTTCTTCATACATGCACCCCAGTCTGACCCTGCCTTGTGTTTTAGACCACTCTTCGGACACTCCTAATGCCCCTGTACCTCTTGTGGTGTGTTTTCTCACCTGCTTCAGGTACGGGGCTATCGGATGACTCCTTCGATTTGTCGAAAACCTCGCTTTCCTTGGACTTATGCTTCCGGCTTCTCCCTCTACGGTACGGCAATTTTCGAATCGCCCCCCATTTCTCGCGACCAACTCCGGTCCTACTCTAAACGCCAACATCAATCTCCTGAGATGCTCCTTAGTTCCTTCCCATTCTACTTGGAAAAAGAACCTGGACAGTCAAGCCTCCTCTCCACGCTCAGTTTCGGACCACACAAAGGACATAAATTCTTTACGTTGAGGACTGACTGACTTCTTCTGCCTTCCTTTCTTGACCATAGATTGGCAAAGCGCTCCTGGTCATGTTGTAGAGATATTTCATTTCATGCTCTCAGAGCGGCCACGCGCATCGTCACTGTCCAGATGCTACCCAGCTCATGATCTTTCTCTCCTTTCGATATTAATAACTACTTACTATCACTATTGAAAACATCTTCTCTCAATTTCTGTAGTGGTTCTGTCATTCTGCCCCATACCATAGCACGGAATTTCCAGTCTGTGGCAATGACATTCTTGAACAGCTGGAACTCCAGGATCTTCCCAATCCTGCAAAGTAGTCACTTATGTCCTTTCTTGCCCAGGGGCGGAGCGATACCTTGCAATGTTGGCTCGTTTAACTTTTGACAGCCGAGAACTCCCGTCCTCTGTATATGTCGCCGGGACATCGGTTCAGTTGATATGTGATACTACACCGCACAATGTGAAATTGCTGGCGTTTGGGTCGCCCAGCGAAAATATTGCAGATCTATGGCCGAATGCCCAGTCTGTGGTTGCGACGACTCATTCTAATACATCTTGGCCAAGTCAAACCTCCTCTTGCCTTAATTGTATATGAAGCTCACCCTTGATCTCCGCCGTTGCCAGGTCTACTTAAATGAACGTGAAATCCGTTGCCTCAAAGCGGCAGA
Organism: Cherax quadricarinatus; assembly: GCF_026875155.1. Taxonomy (NCBI): domain Eukaryota; kingdom Metazoa; phylum Arthropoda; class Malacostraca; order Decapoda; family Parastacidae; genus Cherax; species Cherax quadricarinatus. The sequence goes on from NC_069447.1 coordinate 35,957,902, forward strand.
AGATTCTCCCTTATGCTATGGCAGTTACTCATCACGCCTCCAAGGGAGCTTCCCCGTGTTTTATTCTGTGTTTCCAAACATCCCCCCACTCTGGGGTCCCATTTACTAACAGCCTCCTCTGTTGTTACCTCTCCAATAGCCACTACTGCACCTAATCTTTTGCTGTCCTTGGCTCTGGACATCCCGACTACAACTCGCTCTGTTTCGATCTTCGTGTCCTTCCCAAAACCCCCCGTATGGAAAAGACCTCGTACAACCAAAATCCAATCCCCCCTCGTTCCGAAGTCCAAAAAATCCACATTGCTCAAATTTCTTTCCCCCTTCCTTCCTTCTTCCCCCCCCAATTTTTCCTTTCCAGTCTCTGTACCTAGTTCCCCCTCTTCTGGCTTTGCAAGTGTGGGGATTCACCCTCCCCCTCGTACTATGCCTTCCATCCCTGTCACCCCCCAAAAGTTTTTCTCCCCCTCCCGGTTTCTCCCTCTTCGCCCCCCCCCCCCCCAACTTATCTCCAGCCCCCTTACACTTTCCCTCCCCTCTTTTTGGGTTCAGTCCATTACTTTCCAAAAATCTTTATCACCCCCCTTCCATTCCCCAAATATTTCCCAACATTTTTTAATTTAAAAACACTGAACCTTTCGTTTCCCCTTTTCCTTTCTTTTAAAACATTCACCCTTTTCCCTTCTCTTCCCTCTCCCCCCCCTTCCCAACCCCCCATTCTTCGCAAGCTGTTCTTGCTGCAAAACGTTTTCCCATGCCCAGGTGATTTTTCCCCTCTAGTCCGATGTGTTTACCTTAAGTTTCCTGGTTTTTCTTCATCGAAATTTTGGTTTTAAAAGGGGAATTCCGCCCCCGGGTAATAGGGGGATTTCGTGTTTTGTTTTCCCTTTGGGGCTTACAAAAACCCCAAAATTAACTGGGCTTTTTTTCCAACCTATCTCGGCTAAATTTTTGTTTTCTTCGGATCCTTTCTCAGATGGGATCTTTAATGAAGTGCCCTTTTTAGCATGTTTCCGTACTGTCGTATTTGTCCTACCCGCTGATTACACGCAGCCCGTAACCCATTTTGAAAAAAGGGGTTTTTTACAATATTTTTTTTATCTCTTCCTTCTCGAGCTTTTCTACCCCAGACTTTGCCTTTTGTTTCATCCTTACCCCACCACTTCTGTTATTGGGTGATTTTAATGCCCCCCCTTTTCCCTTTTGGGGGGGGGGGGTTATTGTGACTCAGTGGCATCTAGTTGGAGGCTTTTCTCCCCTTTTCACCCCCTCCTGTTTTAAATAGGGTTTTACTCCCCCCCTTTTTTGTTCCTCGTACTCAACCTCTTTTGCATCGATCTATCATCTGCTTTCCTCCACTGCATAACTTCACCTGGCTGTTTACCGGATTAATGACACGATCTTTTTCCCGATCATTCTTTCTTCCCCCTTCCCTATTCACACCTTTCCATAGCCCTCGCGGGAAAATTGTCGGGCAAATTGGGATCTTTACTCACACCCACTGTTTTGTGAGGTTCCTTCACCTCCATTGGAGCTCCTACCCCTTTTCTCGAGGTATTTTTATCCCGCAGCTTCTCATTTATACCCCAAACCTCAGGCAGACATTCTAAAAGTGCGTCCCTTTGGGTTTCTCCTGCTTTGTTCGTGCGTACATTTGAAACGGCTGCATGGGGCTGTACGGTACATAGAACCGCTGAAGATTGTTGATTTTAAGCAAAGCGTGCGATCGCTCCCCTTTTACCCCGTGAAGCTAAACGCACTTGTTGGGGGAATGTTTCCCCATCCCCTCCTTCTTCTATGAGTTCGCTGGAAAAAAGTGGGGAAAAATTGAGTGGTAAAAATACTCTCTGACCCGGTTGTTCTACGGGTCACTGGTGTTGATATAGAAAACCCCTCTCGACTTTGCCATTGAACTTGGCACCATCTGGTCCGTATTTCCGAGGGCTCATCTACCCCCCTCGTTTTTTTTCCCTCAAGTCGCCGAGAGTTAGTCCCCCTTGGACTTTTCTCTCTCGGGAAGAACAGTATAAGTGCCTTTTAACTTAAAGAATGGAGGCAACGCTCTACTTGCCGATCACGGCAGGGGGCCTGATGACATTATATTGTATTTACAACTTTACATCGGTCAGCCCTTGTAGTCCTCTTTTCACCTCTTCAATCTTTTTTGGGCACAAGGGTTCTCCCCGCTGTGGAAAAATGCCTTGTTTCCCCCTTTCCGCAAACCCCCGGGATAAGGACATGAATGCCTCCCATTATCCCCATGCTTTACGTGCAGTTTGCAAAGTGATGGAAAAGCCCCGTAATCGAGTTTAAAGTGGTTTAGGGAAAATCACAAACATCCTCCGCTAGTCAATTGGTTTCGTAAGGGTCGTTTACCATAGACCCCTTTCTACCTTGGTTGTTGTTCGTAATGCCTTTGCGAAAATCCTCATTATTGCCCTATTTTTTGACCTTGGAAGGATATGACACAACTTGGGGGTATATTTTTTGGCCCAGGCCCCTTCCTTAGGCCTCCGAGGCAATCTCCCTCCCTTCCCCTTTAAAAACTTTTTAACTGACAGACATTTCCCTGTTGAGTCAATTAAGTTTTTCCCCGGACTTTGTCCAAGTGAAGGGTCCCCAGGGATGTTTCTAAGACAAAACTTTTTTTTCCCTTTCTTAAATGATTTGGCCTCTGTTCTTCCACCCAATATTTTTGGGCATCACTCATGTTTTATACTTGCTATTGCTTGTGCAGGGGCGACTGCACCTTACTCAGTTTCTTCCCCTGGGCGCCCGTGTTTTCCCCTTGGGCCACCAAACATGGGTTTAAATTTTCAAGTACCAAAAAATCACCAAAATTTTTTCCAACGTCTGTTATCTCCATCTCCTTTGATCCTTGGCTCCCGTATCCCCGAACGGATCAGTCAGGTTTCTAGGCCCCCTCTTTGACCGTCGGTTAACCTGGGGAAAACCCCACATTACCTTCTGAAGGCAATTGTCACAGCGGCTAACCTTCTTAAAACCCCTTTCTCATTTTCCTGGGGAGCTGATCGTGAAAATCGCTTCGCCTACATTTGCCCTTTTTTATGAAACCGATTATGGGACCAATTTATTCCGCGGCCCTCCTGCTACTCCCCTCTAGCCTTAACCTATCCATCACCAAGGTTTCGTTTTGCCTTTGGGCTTTTGCTCTTTTCCCCGTTGGGAAACCCCTATCAGAAACAAAAGTTCCATCCTTTTCTGTCGCCGTGATGCCATTGCCCCTTTGTTATATGACGCCTCAGATTACACAAACCTTCCCCTTTATAGAATGGCACGATATTAGTAGACATTCTTTATTCGTTCGCCGCCCCTGTTTGCCCGTCCCTTTTCTCTTGCCTACATTCATCTGTCTTCCCCCTTCAGTTACCACCTTTATATGTTCATGTAGCATCTCACTTTTCCCTACCCCCCTGGGGGGTTTCCCGCTTTCGGGTCTGTTCTTTCTCACTCCCTTGCTCGAAAACTCAAATGCCTAGTGGCTTCCCGCTCTCTTTTTCTTTATCACTTCCACTCCATTCTCATGTCACCGCTGTGTCAAAGATGGCTCAAGTCTTCAGACGGCGTCGGATTCGCAGCAGTGTTTCCGGGGGAGCGTGTCGAGGGCATTTACTATCTTCAGCTAGCATTTTTTCCCTGAACGTTGCATTCTTGGCCCCCTTTTCGATCCATCTATGCCTGTGTCATCATTTGTAGTAGTTCAGACTCCCTTGTGCTTACAGGCTTACGAAAATTTTTATACTCTCATCCCCCGTTCTCCGTATCCCAAATTTGGGTACGCCGTTTTCTACCAAACATAAAGATATTGTTTTTTTTTTGGGTCCCTGGTCTGTCGAGTCAGGGCAATGAAAAAGGCAGACCTGCTGCGCGGCAGCATATTGAAAACCAACAATTTTCCCATCGAGGGTTTTCCCCTTTCTGGATATTTTTGCTGCAAAAGCTACCCCCCCTTCGCACCCCTTTGGCAAAAACCCTTTGGTCAACTCGCTCGGTAACAAATTCATTCTATTAAACCGAGCATAGGTTATGGCCGTTTCTTGTCATCAGTGCCGAGGGGGGGACCCCTCTCTCCCCCCCCCTCGCATGGCCCACTGTTTACTAGGGTATCTCATGGGGGGGCACCCTGTTTTTTCTCTGTGGCGTGTCAAGTTCCCGTATCGATTAGCCACATTCTGTTAGATCCTTTTTCTATCACGAGCACGCAGAATTTACCTCCAACGTCGTCTTTCGTTTTCCACTCTCTTTACCTTCCCTTCTTGCTGATGGACCCCCCTTTAATCCTGACTCTCTCATTGATTCTTGACAACGCTGATTTACTCCACAAACTCTGTGTACTTTTCCCCCCCCCCCCCCTTCTGGTTAGTCTCTTGCTGCCCTTTTTCCCCTTTCACCATCCCCTGCCCCGCTGTTATCCGTAACATTTTCATCCACTCCCTTTTGCCACCTGATGCCCCCCTTCCTTCCTGCCTGCAGCCTGTATAGTCTGTGGCTTACGCTTTTTTTGATTTAAAAATAATGTGGAAATCTCCATTGTTCTCCCCCTTTCCCCAAACCCGGGACTACAGGGCCCCATGCCTCCCACTAGTCCCCTTGCTCTTACCCGTGCAGTTTGCAAGAAATGGAACGTCTAGTAAATAGCGTTTTGTGTGGGATTTAGAACACACAACAGCTCTCCCCTCGTCAATTGGCTTTTCGTAAGGGACGTTCACTAGACCCCTTACTGCGCTTGGATACGTATGTTCGTAATCCTTTCGAATAACCACTCGTTATTGCCATATTTTTTACCCCTTGAGAAGGTATGACACATTGGAGGTTAAAAATTTTAGCCCCAAACCCACTCCTTAGGCCCCTTTGAGGGAAATTTAAACCTTCCTTTTAAAAAACTTTTTAACTGACAGGGATTTCCCTTTGGGTTTAAAAGGCCTCCCCGGACTTTGTCCAAGCTGAAAGGTTCCCCAGGGAAGTGTTCTGAGCACAACCCCTTTTTTTCCTTTATTAATGATTTGGCCCCTAGTCTTCCATCCCCAAAATTTGGTCATCACTCATGTTTTTTGACTTCGCTATTTCCTGTGCAGGCGCTGACGTACCTCCCTTTCAGTTTCTCTCCGCATGCAGTCGACCCG
>NC_069447.1:35963542-35992502 GCF_026875155.1 Cherax quadricarinatus
AAAGAAATTTAAAAAAAAAACAACAAAAGTAAAATAAAAAAAAAGTAAAATAACCAAAAATATATAAAAAAAAAAGTAATTTAAAAATAAAAAAAAAAAGTAATATAACAAAAAGAGTAATTAACAACAAGTAAAAAAAAAAACAACAAAAGTAATATAACAACAAGAGAATTATAACAACAAGAGTAATACAACTTAACAAGAGTAATATAACAACAGAGTAATCATAAACAACAAGAGTAATATAACAACAAGAGTAATATAACAACAAGAGTATATACAACAAGAGTAATATAACAACAAGAGTAATATATAAACAAGAGTAATATAACAACAAGAGTAATATAAAACAAGGTAATTTAACAACAAAAGTAATATAACAAGAGTAATATAACAACAAGAGTAATATAACAACAAGAGTAATTAAAACAAAGTAATATAACAACAAAGTAATATATAACAACAAGAGTAATATAACAACAAAGAGTAATATAACACAAGAGTAATATAACAACAAGAGTATATAACAACAAGAGTAATATAACAACAAGAGTAATATAAACAAAGAGTAATATTAACAACAAGAGTAATATAACAACAAGAGTAATATAACAACAAGAGTAATATAACAACAAGAGTATATAACAACAAGAGTAATATAACAACAAGAGTAATATAACAACAAGTAGTAATATACAACAAGAGATTATAACAACAGAGTAATATAACAACAAAAGTATTAACAAACAAGAGTAATATAACAACAAGTAATATAACAACAAGAGTAATATAACAACAAGATGTAATATATACACAAAGTAATATAACAACAAGAGTAATATCAAACTAAACAAGGAGTTAAAACAAACAAGAGTAATATAACAAGAGTAATATAACAACCAACAGTAATTAACAACAAGTAATAAACAAGAGTAATATAACAACAAGGAGTAAATAACAACAAGAGTAAATTATAACAAAGAGTAATATAACAAAAGTAATTTTAACAACAGAGTAATATAAAAACAAGAGTTAAAAATAATAACAACAGAGTAATATAACAACAAGAGTAATATAACAACAAGTAGTAATATAACAAGAGTAATATAAAAACAAGAGTAATATTAAACAAACAAGAGTAATACTAACAACAAGAGTAATATAACAAGAGTAATTTTAACAACAAGAGTAATATAACAACAAGAGTAATATAACAACAAGAGTAATATAACAACAGAGTAATATAAACAACAGAGTATATATAACAACAAGAGTAATATAACAACAAGAGTAATATAACAACAAGAGTAATATAACAACAAGAGTAATATAACAACAAGGTATATAACAACAGAGTAATATAACAACAGTAATATAACAACAAGAGTAATATAACAAAGTAATATAAAACAAGAGTAATATCAAACAAGAGTAATATAAACAACAAGAGTAATTATTACAAGAGTAATCATAACAACAAGAGTAATATAACACAAGGTAATATAACATACAAAGTTAATATAAATACAAGTAATAAACAACTCAAAGTAATATACAACAAGATAAATATAACAACTAAAAGTAATAAAACAACAAAAGTAATATAACAACAAAGTATATAACAAAAAGTAATATACAACAAAATTAATATAACAACAAAAAGTAATATACAAAAAGTTAATATAACAACAAAGAGTAATATAACAACAAAAGTAACTATAACAACAAAAGTAATATAACAACAAGAGTGTAATATAACAACAAGAGTAATTATAACAACAGAAGTAATTAATAACAAAGTAATATAACAACAAGAGTAATATATACAACAAGAGTAATATAACAACAAGAGTAATATAACAAGAGTAATTTTAACCAAGAGTAATATAACAAAAAAGTAATTTTAACACAAAAAGTAATATAACAACAAAGTAATAAAACAAAGTATATTTAAAAACAAAGTAATATAACAACAAAAGTAATATAACAAAAAAGTAATATAACAAACAAAAGTTTAAAATAAAAACAAAAGTAATATAACAACAAGAGTAATATAACAACAAAGTAATATAACAAAAAGTAATATAACAACAAAAGTAATATAACAACAAGAGTTTAAAATAACAAAAAAAAAGTAATATAACAACAAAAGTAATATAACAACAAAAAATAATATAACAAAAGTAATATAACAACAGAGTAAAATAACAACAAAGTAATAAAACAACAAAGTAATATAACAAAAGTAATATAAAAAACAAGAGTAATATAACAACAAGAGTAATATAACAACAAGAGTAATATAACAAGGAGTAATATAAACAAGAGTAAAATAACACAAGAGTTATATAACAACAAAGTAATATAACTAAACAAGATAATATACAAAGTAATTATAACAAAAAAAGTAATATAACAACAAAAGTATATATAACAACAAAAGTAATATAACAACCAATAAGTAATATAAAAAACAAAGTAATATAACAACAAGAGTAATATAACAAACAAAGAGTAAATAAAAACAACAAAGTAATATAACAACAAAAGATAATATAACAACAAGAGTAATATAACAACAAAGTAAAATAACAACAAAGTAATTTTTAAAAAAACAAAAGTAATTTTAAACAAAAGTAATATAACAACAAGAGTAATATAACAACAAAAGTAATAAAACAACAAAAGTAATATAACAACAAAAGTAATATAAAACAACAAAAGTAATATAACACAAAAGAATATAACAACAAAAGTAATATAACAACAAAAGTAATATAACAACAAAAGTAATATAACAACAAAAGTAATATAACAACAAAAGTAATATAACAACAAAAGTAATATAACAACAAAAGTAATATAACAAAAGTAATATAACAACAAAAGTAATATAACAACAAAAGTAATATAACAACAAAAGTAATATAACAACAAAAGTAATATAACAACAAGAGTAATATAACAAAAGTAATATAACAACAAAAGTAATATAACAAGAGTAATATAACAAGACTACTATAAGAGTAATACAACAGTAACAGTGATACAACAGTAACAAAGATACAACAGTAACAGTGATACAACAGTAACAAAGATACAACAGTAACAGTGATACAACAGTAACGGTGATACAATAACTGATACAACAGTAATAATAATTCAATAGTAACAGTGATACAACATAACAGTCATTCAACAGTTACAGTGACACAACAGTAACAGCGATACAACAGTAACAGTGATACAAAAGTAACAATGATACAACAGTAACAGTGATACAACAGTAACGGCGATACAATAACTGATACGACAGTAACAACAATTCAACAGTAACAATAATTCAACAGTAACAGCGATACAACAGTCATACAACAGTAACAGTGATGCAACAGTAGCAGTGATACAACAGTAACAGTTATACAACAGTAACAGCGATACAACAGTAACAGTGATACAGCATAGCAGTGATACAATAGTAACAGTGCTACAACAGTTACAGTTATACAACAGTAACAGTCATACAACAATAACAGTCATACAATAACAGTAATACAAGTAACAATGATACAACAGTAACAGTGATACAACAGTAACAGTTATAAATGTGTTATAACAGAGTGTATGTGTGAGACATACAGGAAACTGTTAATTATGCAGTGGAAGTCCCCCTAGCCATGGCTCAGAGTCACTACGTTGTGCTCACCTAGAAAGTTACTGACCAAACCTGACCTAGTTGTGGTATAGGGATGGCGTCAAGGGAAAGAGGGCCAGAGAGGCGGATCTAAAAAAAATCATCAGTACCCCGTATAAAAAATAAATTAATAATAATATAACTCTGCCTCATGACAGGTTCCTTAGTTCCCTCTACCAACTAGATTGTCATCCCTACGATCCTCTGGTATAAAACTTCTGGTGTCATCCTGGATGTGGGTGCCGAGTCTCAGCTCCTGGTCCCACCCCTTATTGTCACAGGAAAACATTTCAATGGCCTCTTGCTTCGTGAGCCTTGTCGTACCTTTACTTTAAACATTATATAATAGCTGCTTCCGCCATCACCTTTTCTGAGTGGCTGCTCTTCCTGGCCACCTTAAGGCTGAAGAAATACTTCCTAATATCCCCTTGGCTCAATGCACACACACACACACACACACACATATAACATATAACCAAGGAGGAAGTGAAGAAGCTGCTATGCAAACTTGACACCTCAAAGGCGGTGGGACCAGACAACATCTCTCCGTGGGTCCTTAAAGAGGGAGCAGAGATATTGTGTGTGCCATTAACAAAGATCTTCAACACATCATTTGAAACTGGGCAACTCCCTGAGGTATGGAAGATGGCAAATGTAGTCCCAATTTTTAAAAAGGGAGACAGACATGAGGCACTAAACTACAGACCTGTATCACTAACGTGTATAGTATGCAAGGTCATGGAGAAGATCATCAGGAGGAGAGTGGTGGAGTACCTGGAAAGAAACAAGTGTATAATTGACAACCAGCATGGTTTCAGGGAAGGAAAATCCTGTGTCACAAACCTACTAGAGTTTTATGACAAGGTGACAGAAGTAAGACAAGAGAGAGAGGGGTGGATCGACTGCATTTTTTTTGGACTGCAAAAAGGCCTTCGACACAGTTCCTCACAAGAGGTTACTGAAAAAGCTAGAAGATCAGGCACACATAACAGGAAAGGCACTGCAATGGATCAGAGAATACCTGACAGGGAGGCAACAACGAGTCATGGTACTTGACGAGGTGTCAGAGTGGGCGCTTGTGACAAGCGGGGTTCCACAGGGGTCAGTCCTAGGACCTGTGCTGTTCTTGGTATATGTGAATGACATAACGGAAGGGATAGACTCAGAAGTGTCCTTGTTTGCAGATGATGTGAAGTTAATGAGAAGAATCAAATCGGATGAGGATCAGGCAGGACTACAAAGAGACCTGGACAGGCTGCAAGCCTGGTCCAGCAACTGGCTCCTTGAGTTTAACCCTGCCAAATGCAAAGTCATGAAGATTGGGGAAGGGCAAAGAAGACCGCAGACACAATATAGTTTAGATGGCCAAAGACTGCAAACCTCACTCAAGGAAAAAGATCTGGGGGTGAGTATAACACCGAGCATATCTCCCGAGGCGCACATAAATCAGATAACTGCTGCAGCATACGGGCGCCTGGCAAACCTACGGATAGCGTTCCGATACCTCAGTAAGGAGTCGTTCAAGACCCTGTATACCATTTACGTCAGGCCCATACTGGAGTATGCAGCACCAGTTTGGAATCCACACCTAGTCAAGCACGTCAAGAAATTAGAGAAAGTGCAAAGGTTTGCAACACCGATGGAATTTTGATGAGCTGGAGAGAGGAGACAGCAGAGAAGAAAGTGATTACATAACGGGAACGCTTCACTCTGGTGGTCCCAAGGTGATAATTGCAGTAATGTATAACCCACCACAGAACAGCAGGAGGCCAAGGCAAGAATATGATGAGAGCAATAGAGCGATGGTTGACACATGGCTGCAGTGGCCAGAAGAGCTCATGCATGCAGGTCAAAGCTCCTGATCATGGGCGACTTTAACCACAAGGAGATCGAATGGGAGAACTTGGAGCCACATGGGGGCCAAGATACATGGAGGGCTAAGATGATGGAGGTGGTACTGGAAAACTTCATGTACCAACAAGTAAGGGACACTACAAGAGAGAGAGGAGAGGATGAACCAGCAAGACTGGACTTAGTATTCACCTTGAGTAGTGCAGATATTGAGGACATCACATATGAAAGACCCCTTGGGGCCAGCGATCATGTGGTTTTGAGCTTCAAATACACAGTAGAGCTACAAGTGGAGGGGGAAGCAGGAAGGCAAGGACAAATGAAACCAAACTACAGGAAAGGGGACTTCACAGGAATGAGGAACTTCCTGAATGAGGTTCAGTGGGACAGAGAACTGGCAGGGAAGCCAGTTAATGAGATGATGGAATATGTAGCAACAATGTGCAAGGAGGCTGAGGAGAGGTTTGTACCCAAGGGTAACAGGAATAATGAAAAAGCCAGGATGAGCCCATGGTTCACCCAAAGATGCAAGGAGGCAAAAACCAAGTGTGCTAGGGAATGGAAGAAATATAGGAGGCAAAGGACCCAGAAGAATAAGGAGAGCAGTCGTAGAGCCAGAAACGAATATGCACAGATAAGAAGGGAGGCCCAACGTCAATATGAAAACGACATAGCAGCAAAAGCCAAATCTGACCCGAAGCTGTTATACAGCCACATCAGGAAGAAAACAACCGTCAAGGACCAGGTAATCAGGCTAAGGAAGGAAGGAAGAGAGACAACAAGAAATGACCATGAAGTATGTGAGGAACTCAACAAGAGATTCAAAGAAGTGTTCACAGAGGAGACAGAAGGGGCTCCAGAAAGACGGAGAGGTGGGGTACACCACCATGTGCTGGACATAGTACACACAACCGAGGAAGAAGTGAAGAGGCTTCTGAGTGAGCTAGATACCTCAAAGGCAATGGGGCCAGATAACATCTCTCCATGGGTCCTGAGAGAGGGAGCAGAGGTGCTATGTGTACCCCTAACAACAATATTCAATACATCTATTGAAACAGGGAGATTGCCTGAGGCATGGAAGACAGCAAATGTGGTCCCAATCTTTAAAAAAGGAGACAGACATGAAGCACTAAACTACAGACCAGTGTCACTGACATGTATAGCATGCAAAATCATGGAAAAGAGATTGTCAGGAGAAGAGTGGTGGAACATCTAGAAAGGAATGATCTCATCACCAGCAGCCAACATGGTTTCAGAGACTGGAAATCCTGTGTCACAAACCTACTGGAGTTCTATGACATGGTGACAGCAATAAGACAAGAGAGAGAGGGGTGGGTGGATTGCATTTTCTTGGACTGCAAGAAGGCGTTTCACACAGTACCACACAAGAGATTAGTGCAAAAACTGGAGGACCAAGCAGGGATAACAGGGAAGGCACTGCAATGGATCAGGGAATACTTGTCAGGAAGACAGCAGCGAGTAATGGTACGTGGCGAGGTGTCAGAGTGGGCACCTGTGACCAGCGGGGTCCCACAGGGGTCAGTCCTAGGACCAGTGCTGTTTCTGGTATTTGTGAACGACATGACGGAAGGAATAAACTCCGAGGTGTCCCTGTTTGCAGATGACGTGAAGTTGATGAGAAGAGTTCAGTCGATCGAAGACCAGGCAGAACTACAAAGGGATCTGGATAGGCTGCAGACCTGGTCCAGCAACTGGCTCCTGGAGTTCAATCCCACCAAGTGCAAAGTCATGAGGATTGGGGAAGGGCAAAGAAGACCGCAGACGGAGTACAGTCTAGGGGGCCAGAGACTACAAACATCACTCAAGGAAAAAGATCTTATGGTGAGTATAACACCAGGCACATCTCCTGAAGCGCACATCAACCAAATAACTGCTGCAGCATATGGGCGCCTGGCAAACCTCAGAACAGCATTCCGACATCTTAATAAGGAATCGTTCAGGACCCTGTACACTGTGTACGTTAGGCCCATATTGGAGTATGCGGCACCAGTTTGGAACCCACACCTAGCCAAGCATGTAAAGAAACTAGAGAAAGTGCAAAGGTTTGCAACAAGACTAGTCCCAGAGTTAAGAGGTATGTCCTATGATGAGAGGTTAAGGGAAATCAACCTGACGACACTGGAGGACAGGAGAGATAGGGGGGACATGATAACGACTTACAAAATACTGAGAGGAATTGACAAGGTGGAGAAAGACAGGATGTTCCAGAGACTGGACACAGCAACACGGGGACACAGTTGGAAGCTGAAGACACAGATGAATCAAAGGGATGTTAGGAAGTATTTCTTCAGCCACAGAGTAGTCAGGAAGTGGAATAATTTGGGAAGCGATGTAGTGGAGGCAGGATCCATACATAGCTTTAAGCAGAGGTACGATAAAGCTCATGGTTCAGGGAGAGTGACCTAGTAGCGACCAGTGAAGAGGCGGGGCCAGGAGCTTGGACTCGACCCCTGCAACCTCAACTAGGTGAGTACAACTAGGTGAGTACACACACACACAGTCACAGAGTTGTCAGGAAGTGGAATAGTCTGGAAAGTGATGTAGTAGAGGCAGGATCCATACATAGCTTTAAATAGAGGTATTAGATAAAGCTCATAGAGCAGGAAGAGTGACCTAGTAGCGACCAGTGAAGAGGCGGACCCAGGAGCTGTGATTCGACCCCTGCAACCACAACCAGGTAAGTACACACACACACAAGGGCCAGGAGCTGCGACTCGACCTCTGCACCAACAAATAGGTGAGTACACACATACACACACTAACCACTAACAACAATCTTCAACACATCTATCGAAACAGGGCGACTACCTGAGGTATGGAAGAGAAGCTAATGTAGTCCCAATTTTTAAAAAAAGGAGACAGACACGAAACATTAAATTACAGACCAGTGTCACTAACATGTATATTATGCAAAGTCATGGAGAAGATTATCAGGTGAAGAGTGGTGGAGCACCTAGAAAGGAATGAGCTTATCAACGACAGCCAGCACGATTTCAGGGACGGGAAATCCTGTGTCACAAACCTACTAGAGTTCTATGACAGGGTGACATCAGTAAGACAAGAGAGAGAGAGAGAGGGGTGTGTTAACTGCATTTTCCTGGATTGTAAGAAGGCGTTTGACACAGTTCCACACAAGAGATTAGTGCAAAAGCTGGAGGACCAAGCAGAGATAACAGGGAAGGCACTACAATAGATCAGGGAATACCTGTCAGAAAGACAACAGCGAGTCGTGGTACGTGGTAAGGTGTTAAAGTGGGCGCCTGTGACGAGCGGGGTTCCACAGGGGTCAGTCCTAGGACCGGTGCTGTTTCTGGCATTTGTGAACGACATGATGAGGAATAGAAACCGATATGACAAAGGGGATATGGCAGAGATATGGGGATACGACATATAAAATACTAAGAGGAATCGACAAGGTGGACAGACAGGATGTTCCAGAGATGGGACAAAGCAACAAGGGGTCACAGTTGGAAGGTCAAGACTCAGACGAACCACGGGGATGTTAGGAAGTATTTCTTCAGTCACAGAGTTGTCGGGAAGTGGAATAGTCTGGGAAGTGATGTAGTGGAGGCAGGATCCATACATAGCATTAAGAAGAGGTATGATAAAGCGCACGGAGCAAGAAGAGTGACTTAGTAGCTACCAGTGAAGAGGCGGGGCCAGGAGCTGTCAATCGACCCCCGCAACCACAACTAGGTGAGTAAGTCAGCCCAAATTTGTGGCCTGTAGAATAGAGCTCCTATTAAAAAAAAATAGAGACGGCAAAAAAAATGCATAAAAAAGCAAAAAAGGAAAGGAGAGTGAGACAACATATGTAAGCCAGGTGTGTGAGGCAGAGCGTTACTGATGTATGTTGATGCTTCACTATGTCTCCGTCCCTTCACTCACTTCCTCTTTTCTTCCCTCCCCTCCCCTTCCTGTCTCTTTTCCTTCCATTTTCTGACTCCCTCAACTTCTCTCACTCGCTCATCTTTCTTCCCTCACTACCTACACTCTCTCATCCCTTCCTTCGCGTGTATGAATTTGTATGTGTGTGTGTGTGTGTGTGTGTGTGTGTGTGTGTGTGTGTGTGTTTATGTGTGTGTGTGTATGAATTTGTATGTGTGTGTGTGTGTGTGTGTGTGTGTGTGTGTGTGAGAGAGAGAGAGAGAGACTCAGCAATCAACATTTGCACCAATAACTCACTACAGTTGTGACCGGGTGTGGAAGTGTGAATTGCTCATTACTCTAAAATTTGTTCATGATTGTAGCCATGTATAAACGTAAGTAACCATTCTTACAGTATTCATTACCTTTGTAACTTGTGAGTTCATTACCTTGTACCTAGTTCAGCCATCAAAACTTTGGAGCCCGGTCCCTGGACCCATTGTGTACCTCTGTAATCTGTAAATACCTTTGTAACTTGTCATGATTGTGACTAGACCTACCTGGAGTTCATTACCTTTGTAAATTGTGAGTTCATTACCTTTGTAAATTGTGAATTCATTACCTCTGTAACTTGCTCAGCTATCAAAACTTTGAGGCCCAGTCCCTGGACCCATTATGTACCTCTGTAATCTTTTGACTACCGCCCACAGGATGGGTATGGGGTGCATAATAAACATATTAAACTAAACTTCCTTCGCGAGGGTGATGAGGGTCTCGGTGTTGTTGAATGGCTCGTGATCTAAGGAATACGAGTTGCCCCTCACTAGCCTTGGTGGGTCACCAAACCTCACCAGCATTACTAGACTTGAGCAAAGCTTGAGCGACGCTCTCTCTCTTTCTCTGTCTCTCTTTACATGGGATTTTACGAGGTTAGGTTCAGGGTTCCTACTTTTATATATAAGCTAAGAGCTGGTACCTACATCATCTCATTTTAAAGCCTTTTACTGTTGAGAATCATATAAATAAGGAACAGCATGATGTTGGAGCCATCTGTGGGTCAGCGATTTGGTCAACTGACTTTATTTCGCTGATATCATTACGTTGTATAAACATGTTCTAGGTTCAAGTCATTTTAGGAACAAATGATCTCAGATTAAGTTATGTTCTGGAGAAGTGTACAGCCTGTGAAGTTTCTGTCTGCTGTCCATTTTGTTGCGTAGAAACTCACTTTTCTCTCTCTCTCTCTCTCTCTCTCTCTCTCTCTCTCCCCTCCTCCTCCTCTCTCTCCTCTCTCTCTCTCTCTCTCTCTCTCTGTAGATCATCAATACATTACGAGATATCATCATCATTCTCTACTCTCCTCCTTCTCTCTCTAGTGAGGGAAAAGATCAATAGACAGGATAGCCGACCGAGTTTTAGAAAATAGTTTGATTGCGGCTACTTGTTAAGGTAGGGCAAGTCAGCTCCCGCTATTCCCTTCCCCCTCCCCTTTTTCCCCCCACCCCGAAAAGTGATGTTTGATTGCGGTCTGCATTAAGGTATCCAGTCACAGCTCCCGCTACACTCTTGGAATCATTGGTCCCCCACACCCCACGAAAGTTGAGTGTGGGGCTATCCGAGTCCATATTGATCTATCTACACTAGTATGCATAATGCCAGACATAACCTCTTGCATGACAACCTGGTTCCTGCAACTAAACACGAAGTATTGACTGTGAGATGGATAAGACCGGAGCGTTCCCATACCTGGAACCCCCATCTCTACCGCTACGTATTAAATCAGCAGACATAATAACTTTAATTTCATTTTCGTTTAATGTAGGTAATATATAAACTGCTTTTATCTGTTCAATCTGGTCTAATCATCAACGGTATATAGACTGTGAAACGAGCAGTGGTTGTCACACAACACTGCAACCCCCCCCACATCACACAACGGACGATTCAAAACCGGAATATTATATCTTTAATTTTTCATTTTCTTTAAGTAGATCAATTTCATATTTAAGTGTTTTATTTTTATATTTCTAATCACAAGGGTATTAAAAGAGGAAACATAAGCTGGCTTTCATAGACAACCTGAAGCTTTCTACAACAGATGGGAACATAAAAAGTCTGGGCTGAATGGTACTGCCCTTGATACTGGCCATGTAGTCAGAAACTGTAAGGCTGGAGGTGATGTCCTGGTAGTCAGTAAATGTGGGGCTGATAGTGCTGTCCTGGGAGACAGTAATGGTGAAGCTGGAGGTGCTGTCCTGGGAGACAGTAATGGTGAAGCTGGAGATGCTGTCCTGGGAGACAGTAATGGTGAAGCTGGAGGTGCTGTCCTGGGAGACAGTAATGGTGAAGCTGGAGGTGCTGTCCTGGGGAGATAGTAATGGTGAAGCTGGAGGTACTGTCCTGGGAGACAGTAATGGTGAAGCTGGAGGTACTGTCCTGGGAGACAGTAATGGTGAAGCTGGAGGTGCTGTCCTGGGAGACAGTAATGGTGAAGCTGGAGGTGCTGTCCTGGGAGATAGTAATGGTGAAGCTGGAGGTACTGTCCTGGGAGACAGTAATGGTGAAGCTGGAGGTGCTGTCCTGGAGATAGTAATGTGAAGCTGGAGGTGCTGTCCTGGGAGACAGTAATGGTGAAGCTGGAGATGCTGTCCTGGAGACAGTAATTGTGAAGCTGGAGGTGCTGTCCTGGGAGACAGTAATGGTGAAGCTGGAGATGCTGTCCTGGGAGACAGTAATGGTGAAGCTGGAGGTGCTGTCCTGGGAGATAGTAATGGTGAAGCTGGAGGTACTGTCCTGGGAGACAGTAATGGTGAAGCTGGAGGTGTGTCCTGGGAGATAGTAATGGTGAAGCTGGAGGTACTGTCCTGGAGACAGTAATGGTGAAGCTGGAGGTGCTGTCCTGGGAGATAGTAATGGTGAAGCTGGAGGTGCTGTCCTGGGAGACAGTAATGGTGAAGCTGGAGATGCTGTCCTGGGAGACAGTAATGGTGAAGCTGGAGATGCTGTCCTGGGAGACAGTAATGGTGAAGCTGGAGGTGCTGTCCTGGGAGATAGTAATGGTGAAGCTGGAGGTGCTGTCCTGGAGACAGTAATGGTGAAGCTGGAGATGCTGTCCTGGGAGACAGTAATGGTGAAGCTGGAGGTGCTGTCCTGGGAGATAGTAATGGTGAAGCTGGAGGTACTGTCCTGGGAGACAGTAATGGTGAAGCTGGAGGTGCTGTCCTGGGAGACAGTAATGGTGAAGCTGGAGGTGCTGTCCTGGGAGACAGTAATGGTGAAGCTGGAGGTGCTGTCCTGGGAGATAGTAATGGTGAAGCTGGAGGTACTGTCCTGGGAGACAGTAATGGTGAAGCTGGAGGTGCTGTCCTGGGAGACAGATATGGTGAAGCTGGAGGTGCTGTCCTGGGAGATAGTAATGGTGAAGCTGGAGGTACTGTCCTGGGAGACAGTAATGGTGAAGCTGGAGGTGCTGTCCTGGGAGACAGTAATGGTGAAGCTGGAGGTGCTGTCCTGGGAGACAGTAATGGTGAAGCTGGAGGTGCTGTCCTGGGAGATAGTAATGGTGAAGCTGGAGGTACTGTCCTGGGAGACAGTAATGGTGAAGCTGGAGGTGCTGTCCTGGGAGACAGTAATGGTGAAGCTGGAGGTGCTGTCCTGGGAGATAGTAATGGTGAAGCTGGAGGTACTGTCCTGGAGACAAGAATGGTGAAGCTGGAGGTGCTGTCCTGGGAGACAGTAATGGTGAAGCTGGAGGTACTGTCCTGGGAGACAGAAATGGTGAAGCTGGAGGTGCTGTCCTGGAGACAGTAATGGTGAAGCTGGAGGTGCTGTCCTGGGAGACAGAAATGGTGAAGCTGGAGGTACTTGTCCTGGGAGACAGTAATGGTGAAGCTGGAGGTACTGTCCTGGGAGACAGAAATGGTGAAGCTGGAGGTGCTTTCCTGGGAGACAGTAATGGTGAAGCTGGAGTTACTGTCCTGGGAGACAGTAATGGTGAAGCTGGAGGTGCTGTCCTGGGAGACAGTAATGGTGAAGCTGGAGGTACTGTCCTGGGAGACAGAAATGGTGAAGCTGGAGGTGCTGTCCTGGGAGACAGTAATGGTGAAGCTGGAGGTGCTGTCCTGGGAGATAGTAATGGTGAAGCTGGAGGTACTGTCCTGGGAGACAGAAATGGTGAAGCTGGAGGTACTGTCCTGGGAGATAGTAATGGTGAAGCTGGAGGTACTGTCCTGGGAGACAGAAATGGTGAAGCTGGAGGTGCTGTCCTGGGAGATAGTAATGGTGAAGCTGGAGGTACTGTCCTGGGAGACAGTAATGGTGAAGCTGGAGGTGCTGTCCTGGGAGATAGTAATGGTGAAGCTGGAGGTACTGTCCTGGGAGACAGAAATGGTGAAGCTGGAGGTGCTGTCCTGGGAGACAGTAATGGTGAAGCTGGAGGTACTGTCCTGGGAGACAGAAATGGTGAAGCTGGAGGTGCTGTCCTGGGAGACAGTAATGGTGAAGCTGGAGGTGCTGTCCTGGGAGACAGAAATGGTGAAGCTGGAGGTACTGTCCTGGGAGACAGTAATGGTGAAGCTGGAGGTACTGTCCTGGAGACAGAAATGGTGAAGCTGGAGGTGCTGTCCTGGGAGACAGTAATGGTGAAGCTGGAGGTACTGTCCTGGGAGACAGTAATGGTGAAGCTGGAGGTGCTGTCCTGGGAGACAGTAATGGTGAAGCTGGAGGTACTGTCCTGGGAGACAGAAATGGTGAAGCTGGAGGTGCTGTCCTGGGAGACAGAAATGGTGAAGCTGGAGGTGCTGTCCTGGGAGACAGTAATGGTGAAGCTGGAGATGCTGTCCTGGGAGACAGTAATGGTGAAGCTGGAGGTGCTGTCCTGGGAGACAGAAATGGTGAAGCTGGAGGTACTGTCCTGGGAGACAGTAATGGTGAAGCTGGAGGTACTGTCCTGGGAGACAGAAATGGTGAAGCTGGAGGTCTGTCCGGGAGACAGAAGTAAGCTGGAGATGCTGCCTGGGAACAGAAATTGAAGTTGGAGATGCTGTCCGGGGAACAGAAAGGTGAAGCGAAGGTCGTCCTGGAGACAGTATGTGAAGGGGAGATTTTGCCCCAGGTAGTCGGAAATATACCGGAAGGAACATTAAATCCTCATAGGGGACGGGCCGTAGGGGGGAAACAAGTGTAGAAAGAAAGAAAAAACCCAATTTTGAAAACAAAAATAAAAAAGGAAATAAAAAAAGAGGCTCCACTACAATAGTGAGGAAATTACCAAAAACACTTTTGGGAGCTCCATTTTTGGTTTGCTAGGGGGGGATGGAATAAACAGGTAAACATCCCCAACGGAATACAGTCACAAAACCCCGGGCAACGGAAACCAAGCCTGTGCAAACTTGCCTTTATCTGCAGACATGGAAATCTGGAAAACAGGGGACGGCAATTTTGGACCACCCTAAAAATGCCCGTCCCATTAAAACAAAAATGCAAACCCCCTTTCCTGTAAGCTTTTTCACCCTAAAAGTTACCTCTTCAGAAAGGGAAAAGACTGTGCGTAACTTTAAATTGCCAGGCAAAACCCTTAAAGGGGGCAAAAAGATACAAAACATCCAGGGCCATGGAAAACCCGGGTAGCCACAGCCATCAAGAGGGGGAGGTTTTTTTAGTGCCAGGGAAAGGAAAAAAAAATGGCATGAAATGGGAGAAATTGTAACCAAATCCAGTCATTCCTGAGTGGAAAACCCCAGTCGATGGCCTCCACTCTAAAAAAACAGATACAGATACTAAACAGAAAAATCCCCCCCCCCCCATACCACAATACCACCAGTCCGGACATTTTTTTCTTTGCAAATATACAGGGTCTAAAGCCAGCAACAAACAACAAAATACCTTCACCCGTGGACTGCTTGCAGAGAAAAGGCAATGTTCAGGGCTTTCACTGAGACCCACATAAAGAATCACTTGGACAACGAAATATGGATCCCAGGTTACAACCATACAGATGTGACAGAGTGAACAGGCAAAAGGGGGGGGGGGTTGGCCTTACATTGCAGAGTCACTTGTTTGCACAGAACTGCTTAATGCCAAATGATGTAGTGGAAGTTTTAGCAGTAAAGGTCGAGAACCAAAAACCTAGCCCATTGTGGTAGTCTACAAGCCTCCGGATGCAACATCCCAGCAATTCCAGGAACAGCTGTTAAAAATTGACCACTGTCTGGAAAATCTTCCAGCTCCTGCACCCAACATCTTGCTCCTGGGGATTTCAATTAAGGGCACCTAAATTGGAGGAATATACAAATAATATTGTTGCAGTAAAACACCGGGAGGCAGCTCTGATGAAAACTCACACTCACACGAGCTTTTAAATCTCTGCACAAAATTCAATTTAAACCGCAAATAATAGAGCCTACTAGAATGGAGAATACACTAGACCTCATCTTCACTAACAATGATGATTCTGATAAGAAATGTCACCATATCAAAAACAATATACTCAGATCACAACATAATGAGGTTCAGACATGTATGTGCGGAGCCCCAGACCGACAAAATGAGATTAGTCACGGGGGAGCATTCACCAAATTCAACTTAAAATAAACAAAAACATAAAGTGGGACCAAGTAAACCAAGTCCTAAACGATATAAGCTGGGAAGATATACTAAGCAACACAGACCCCAACTTATGCCTAGAACAGATTAACGGGTGGCACCTCGATTATGCACAAGACTTATTCCTCTAAGAAAAAGGAGTAGACGTAAATAGAAAGAGCAGGCGCTCTCTTTACAGGCGACGGAAAAGAATAACAGAGCGGCTAAAAGAGGTCAATCTATCTGAAATGCGTAGGGAGACACTGGCAAAGAAATAGCAAACATCGAACTTAAGCTAAAGGAATCTTATAGGAGTCGGGAAAGTCGCGGGAAGAACTAAAAGCCATAAATGAAATCGAAAGAAACCCAAAGTATTTCTTCTCCTATGCCAAATCAAAGTCGAAAACAACGCCCAGTATTGGGCCCTACTTAAACAAGATGGGTCATACACAGATGACAGCAAGGAAATGAGTGAGCTACCAAGTCCCAATATGACTCAGTTTTTAGCAACCCACTAACCAGACGAGAGTCGAAGATCAAAATGAATTTTTTATGAAAGCCACAGAATTTGGTTAACACAAGCCTATCTGATGTTATCCTGACGCCAAAGGGACTTCGAACAGGCGATAAATGACATGCCCATGCACTCTGCCCAGGCCAGACTCATGGAACCCCGTGTTCATCAAGAACTGCAAGAAGCCCCAAACAACAGCCTTTACCATCCTATGGAGGGAAAGCAGGGACAGGGGGGTCATCCCACAGTTACTAAAAACAACAGACATAGCCCCACTCCAAAAAGGGGGGCAGTAAAGCAACAGCAAAGAACTACAGACCGATAGCACTAACATCCCATATCATAAAAATCTTCGAAAGAGTCCTAAAAGCAAGATCACCACCCATCTAAAACCCATCAGTTACACAACCCAGGCAACATGGGTTTAAACGGTCGCTCCTGTCTGTCTCAACTATTGGATCACTACGACAAGGCCTAATGCACTAGAAACAAAAAGAATGCAGATGTAATATATACAGACTTTGCAAAAGCCTTCGACAAGTGTGACCATGGCGTAATAGCGCCAAAAATGCGTGCTAAAGGAATAACAGAAAAGTTGGTCGATGGATCTATAATTTCCTCACTTACAGAACACAGAGAGTAGTAGTCAAAAGAGTAAAGTCCGAGGCAGGCACGGTGAAAAGCTCTGTTCCACAAGGCACAGTACTCGCTCCCATCTTGTTCCTCATCCTCATATTTTGACATAGACAAGGATGTCAGCACAGCACCGTGTCTTCCTTTGCAGATGACACCCGAATCGCATGACCCGTGTCTTCCATTGCAGACACTGCAAGGCTCCAGGCGGACATCAACCCAAAACTTTCAGTGGGCTGCAGAAACAATAGAAATTCAACGATGAGAAATTTCAAATTACTCAGATATGGTAAACATGAGGAATTAAATCTTCATCAGAGTACAAAACAAATTCTGGCCCACAAAATAGAGCGAAACACCAACGTCAAAGACCTGGGAGTGATCATGTTTGGAGGATCTCACCTTCAAGGACCATAACATTGTATCAATCGCATCTGCTAAAAAATGAGAGGATGGATAATGAGAACCTTCAAAACGAGGGCTGCCAAGCCCATGATGACACTCTTCAGGTCACTTGTTCTATCTAGGCTGAATATTGCTGCACACTAACAGCACCTTTCAAGGCAGGTGAAATTGCCGACCTAGAAAATGTACAGAGAACTTCACGGCGCGCATAACGGAGATAAAACACCTCAATTACTGGGGGCGCTTGAGGTTTCTAAACCTGTATTCCCTGGAACGCAGGAGGGAGAGATACATGATTATATACACCTGGAAAATCCTAGAGGGACTAGTACCGAACTTGCACAATAAAAATCACTCACTACGAAAGCAAAAGACTTGGCAGACGATGCACCATCCCCCCAATGAAAAGCAGGGGGGTCACTAGCACGTTAAAAAGACCATACAATAAGTGTCAGGGGCCCAAGACTGTTCAACTGCCTCCCAGCATACATAAGGGGGATTACCAACAGACCCCTGGCAGTCTTCAAGCTGGCACTGGACAAGCACCTAAAGTCGGTTCCTGATTAGCTGGGCTGTGGCTCGTACGTTGGTTTGCGTGCAGCCAGCAGTAACAGCCTGGTTGATCAGGCTCTGATCCACCAGGAGGCCTGGTCACAGACCGGGCCGCGGGGGCGTTGACCCCCGGAACTCTCTCCAGGTAAACTCCAGGTAATAATAAAGTGTTTATGTTTGTCTTTTTCTGTGCATTAATTTTCCTGAGGAGGAGCCATCCTTAGTAACACTGACTGAAGTTGTTACAGGGCTGAGTAAGCCTTCACATGTGGTGACCTTGCCAGGATTCGACTCGACTGAATCAAGATTCAACTCCATCTCGAATCTACCATTGGAACTTCAACGCCGCATACAACAGACGGTGTGGAAAATACTGTATATATTTTCCAGAAATTCAGTATTTATATGTAAATAGATGTCTATGCTGTATTTAATAATATTTATGTCATAGAAAATGGAAAGCCTGCGTCTGCTCACACAAGACTCGCCATCTTGGTTTTGAATTTTGTACAAACGTTGGTGTAATGGGAAGAATTTTTCGTGCTCTAGAGGTTAAAATTGTGTTGACACCTTTCAAATAGGAGGCGAAATTGGTGGATGTGCATTCCTGCATAACTTGAGATATCAGACGACTGGACAAGACAGCTGTGGAAAATTACATTTATCTGAATGTAACTAATTATGTACATAACAGTAAATGATAGCAAAGATAATTATTATTTATCAATGTTACATAGACAAGTAGGAATTTGGGACACCTAGGTCGCAAAAAATGTCCCCCTCCGATACCTACCACTGTCATAACCACAAGTTGCTCTGGACCTATTAATTAAATGAAATATACATACACCAGGAATACTGGTAAATATATAAATTTGTGGACTGATACACAATTACATAACAGAAGGGAAATATATCTTAATATCACTCACCAATTTGACTGGAGATTAATGTGTATCATACTCAGAAAACCTCACTCTAACTAAATCTAAGAAAATAATGCTGGCCAGAATTACACACAAATCTAGAGAGCTTATATGAGGTTCCTGGAGCTGTCTTGTCCAGTCGTCTGATATCTCAAGTTATGCAGGAATGCACATCCACCAATTTTGCCTCCTATATGAGAAGTGTCAACACAATTTTAACCTCTAGAGTACGAAAAATTCTTCCCATTACACCAACGTTTGTACAAAATTCAAAACCAAGATGGCGAGTGTCTCTTCTTTTTTTTTTGATAACATACTTCTTTTAAAAATACAATATAGGCCATCTATTTACCTATAAATTACCATATTTCCAGAAAATATATACAGTATTTTCCACAACAGCTCCAGGAACCTCAGATAAGCTCTCTAGATTTTTGTGTAATTCTGGCCAGCATTATTTTCATAGATTTAGTTAGAGTGAGGTTTTCTGAGTATGATACACATTAATTGGTGAGTGATATTAAGATATATTTTTCTTCTGTTAAGTAATTGTGTGTGTATATATATATATATATATATATATATATATATATATAATATATATATATATATATAAAATATATATATATATATAAATATATATATATATATTATATATTAAAATATATATATATATATAAATATATATATATATATAATATATATATATATATATAACCATTAATTATTTTTAATATACAGTCCACAAATTTATATATTTACCAGTATTCCTGGTGTATGTATATTTCATGTAAGTAATAGGTCCAGAGCGACTTGTGGATATGACAGTGGTAGGTATCGAAGGGGGACATTTTTTGCGACCTAGGTGTCCCAAATTTCCCTACTTGTCTAACTGATAAATAATAATTATCTTTGTTCATTTACTGTTATGTATATAATGATACATTCAGCTAAATGCAATTTTCCACATTTAATAGCCCGTTGGCCCTTCTTGAACCGGAGGTAATTAGTGAAGTCATTAATTAGTTAATTACTTAATAATTATATGTGAAAATGACAGAAGGAGGTGGATGTTAAGTTCACAAATTTATTTAATGTGTAGTGGATTATAATAATTACAATATTAATTTTGATAAGATAAGTCAAGTGTGGATAAAGATTATATTAATGTGTATAAGTGTATGTGTAATTGATAAGCCAAGTATAGCAAATTTTATATTAATGTGTATATTAATTTTTGCAAGCCAAAGTGGCTAGATTATATTAATGTATTTGTATAATATTAATTTGATAAACCAATTTTGGCCAAGATTTATATCAGTGTATGTGTAATTGATAAGACAAGTGTGGCTAAAGATTATATTGTGTATAATATTAATTTGCTATGCCAAATTCTGGCAAGGATTATATTAATTTGTGTAATATTAATTTTGATAAGCCAAGTTTGGCTAAAGGTTTGTATTAATGCACATTAAATTTATATTATAATTTCTTGCATGTGTAATTGCTTAGCTCAAGTAGCTGGGATTTATTCAAAGGTAGGTTGTGTCAGTGTTATGAGTTGTAATCAGTGTTATTAGTTGGGTTGAATTTAATACATTGCATCATGGCTGAAATTGAGGAAATTAATATAGAAGACAAACATATGGAATATAGAGCAAAAAAAGCATCACTGCAAGCTAGAAAGGGGCATGTAACAAAAGCATATAATAAATGCTTGGAATTAATGAATCAAGAAACTGTGAATACTGATGATTTAAAATTGTATTTAGATGCTTTAGGTAATAGATATGATTCATACAAATTATATTACAACAAATATGAAGAAGATTTGTTAGTAAACTGTGTAGATGAGACTGAAGTAGATCTCATGATTAATCAGTATTATGAATTAGAAGAAAAGATTCTTTCTTGTAAAAGTCAGGCTTTGAATAAATTAAAATGTGTAAACCAGGCAGTTAATCAGTCTGCTCCCGGTGGCCTGGTGGCTAAAGCTCCCGCTTCACACACGGAGGGCACGGGTTCGATTCCCGGCGGGTGGAAACATTTCGACACGTTTCCTTACACCTGTTGCCCCTGTTCACCTAGCAGCAAATAGGTACCTGGGTGTTAGTCGACTGGTGTGGGTCGCATCCTGGGGGACAAGATTAAGGACCCCAATGGAAATAAGTTAGACAGTCCTCGATGACGCACTGACTTTCTTGGGTTATCCTGGGTGGCTAACCCTCCGGGGTTAAAAATCCGAACGAAATCTTATCTTATCTTATCTTAACAAATAAGATGTCTTTGCCAAAACTCCCAGAATTGTGTTTGCCTGTGTTTAATCCTGGAGAAAACTGGGAGGAGTTTTGGTCAATTTTTAAAGCAACTGTGCATGACAGGAGTGACCTAGCCCGTGTAACTAAATTATTTTACCTCAAAGGACAGGTAAGAGGAGATGCTTAGATACTCATACAAGCCTTTCCCAATGTAGATGACTCTTACAAGGAAGCAGTTGACTTGTTGAAAGGGTCATTTATGGTAATATAGAACAAAGTAGGTTGGATCTAGTGAATATCATTGCTAATTTAAAATCTCCAGATCACATTTACAAAGGTTTACAGCAGTTTAGAGTTAAACGAGAGCACTCTCAAAACTTTAAGTAAAAAACATAATCTGAAGGAATCAGACTGGTTATTGAGTGCCATGGTACAGAATAAATTAAACTATAAAACAATTGAATGGATCTCAAACAAATATCACAAGGGTTATTTTGGACTGGAGGAAATAAGACTAGGTCTACAAAAATTAATTGTTCAGTTGCAGACCAGCCAACCAACTCATTTTAAAGATGCAACACATAATAATTCTGAGGTATCTGTCAAGTTTCAAAAAGGGGAAAAAAATTATCCCAAATAGTAATAATCAAAATTCATTTCCTAAAAATAGTTGCATAGGTGCATATCAAGTAGCAAGAATCAGAAATAATGATTCTCCACAAGGTAAGATTAAGTACCCTCCTAAGAGTAGCCCAGTTAATAAGAAACCAGTCAAAGAAAAGAGAGATTGTCTCTTCTGCAAGGGTACTCATTTTTCTAAGAATTGCAATGCATACAATTCATGGAATGATAAAGTGAAAGATTGGGGGAACTTGACAGATGTATCAGGTGCTTGGGTAATCACAATGTAAAGGATTGTTATGCCAAATTAACTTCTGTTATCAATGTCACAAGGAAGACACCATATAGTCATGTGTAAAGGTCTAATGAAATGTTGATAATAATGATAATGTTGACAATCCTGACACAACAGTGGCTAATGTAAAAATTGCTGCTAATGTTAATAATGATGGTTTTGCTGAAGTAGCCTTACCTGTGTTACAGGTAAAAATTGATGATAAAAGGCATAAATCTAAAAGTGTAAATGCATTATTGGACCAGGGATCCCAGCGTACTTTTATAAAACGTAATGTCTTGATGGTATAAAAGAAACAGATGGGAGATCCCAAAATTTTTAAAAAATTATCTGGTTTTCTCTCAGATAAAAGAGCTCAATTGTATGACACTGTTTATGTAACTGTCAGGTTGCGCAATGAGAAAAACGTTTTAATGCAGTAATTGTAGATAGACTTCCAGAGAAAATATCTACAGTAGGGCTTAGTAAAGCTACAGAAAGACTCTCACATAATGTAAATTTAGCACCTTCTGGTGTAAGTGATGATTCGTAGGCCCAATAAATATTTTGATAGGTAGTGACTATTATCTCCCTTTGTAAAGGGGAAAGGTAAAGAAATGTGGTGTCACCTTTTTTAAGACTGCAGGGGCCATGTAAATGTGGGGGTAGGATTCCTCGTAATAATAATTCATGACTAGAGGAAACTACAAATACCATTAACTGTGTGTCTTACTCATGAAGTTGTACCCCCGTATAATTCTTCCCTAGAGGAGGTGTTGAGCCAGTGCATAAATTGTGGGAATTAGACAGCATTGGAATAAATGTAAATGAAAAAAAGTCCAGACGATTCTTTTTCTCAGGAGCAGTACCTG
Organism: Cherax quadricarinatus; assembly: GCF_026875155.1. Classification (NCBI taxonomy): domain Eukaryota; kingdom Metazoa; phylum Arthropoda; class Malacostraca; order Decapoda; family Parastacidae; genus Cherax; species Cherax quadricarinatus. The sequence continues at coordinate 35,986,613 of NC_069447.1, forward strand.
AAAGATTAAAATTTGAATCTGGACAATACTGGGTACGACTTCCGTGGAGACTGAACCATCCAAGAATTGCCCACTAATTACAGAATGGCATATGTAATTAAAAAGGGTCAGCTCCGCGAACTGATTAAGACACCAGAATTGTTAACTGCCTATAAATGATATAATTGCTGAGCAGTTAATTAATAAATTTATAGAAGAGGTACCTCCTGAGCAAGCCAAAATTTATGGTCACTATTTGCCACATCAGGGAGTGAAAAGGGGGATTCTAAGACCACTCCTTTGAGGATTGTGTTAATTGTAGTGCCAGGATAACAAAAATGTACCTAGTTTTAAATGAATGCTTTATGACAGTCCGTCGTTGACGGAAAAATTAGGAGATATCTTATTAAATTTCAGAGTGAAGCACTATGCCTTAAAAGGCTGACATAAGTAAAGCTTTCCTAAGAGTTGGGGTTTACAAGAGGCTGACTGGGATTGTAACCCACTTCTTATGGCCTGAGAATCCTATTGACCCACTTAGCCCTCTAAAACCTTTCACTTTAGGAGCGTATAATTTGGTGCTACATCCAGTCCGTTCCTACTTCAAGTGACGATAAATGCACACCTTAAACGTATGGGAAGTCCATTGAGTAAAGTAATTTAGCAAACAATTTTATGTGGACAATTTCCTGGGTGTGACGTCAACTGAAGAGGAACTGTTTAAAGACTTATGGAGAGGCTAAAAAAATAATGCAAAGGCAAAAATGCCTCTGAGGGAATGGAATAGTAATTTGTCCAAATAAAGGACAAAATAAGTAAAGAAATTTTTCCCGGGGATGAAATGCCAAAATGTAGTAATGTGATGGGTTTAACTTGGGGTACTGAGAGAGATTTGTTAATATTTAAAAACCCAATAATTACAGTATGCCCAATAAATTTAAATAAGAGGTTTTGCTTGCTGAAATTTCCAATGTTTTGATCCACTAGGTTTAGTGTCACCCCTTACTATAAGAGGGAAATTATTAATTCAGGAAGCATGGGAAAATTAAATGTGCTTGGGATGAAATTCTACCCGAGGAATTCATTAACAGGTGGGATGAATTAATTGGTGATTATGAGAAAATTCCAATGTTGGAGTTCCCATGCCAGGGGGCCAATCCAGATGGGAAAAAATGTACTCCACATTTTTTGTGATGCGTCAAAATTGGCATATGGAGCAGTTGCTTACCTTCAATGTAATAGTGTTATTTCTCTTGTTATGTCTAAGGCTAAAGTGCTCCAAATTTAAATCACGTACCTTGCCTCAGTTGGAATTAAAAAGCCATTTATGTAGGTGTCAAATTAGCTAATTATATAAGAAATAAGTTGCAGGAGATAAATATTATCGACACTGTAATTTGGTCTGATAATGAGGTATCCTTACAGTGGATTTGTAATGGAAACAGTAAAATTGTGTATGTACAAAACAGAGTCGCTGAAATTAATCAGATGCAAGAGAAGTATAATAGTTTGGGTCAGCATATGTTAACAATTAATCATATACCTGGTGAGGAGAATCCAGCTGATTTCTTGTCTCGAGGTTTACCTTATGCTAAATTTGTAAATGCTGTATCATGGTTTAAAGGACCGAGCTGGTTGGTAAATAAAGCTAATTGGCCTGTATATTGCGTATATTGCTCCTGTTGAAATTACTGTGACCACCGCTCCAATAGTTTGTCCTCCTTTTGCCATTGATATAAATTGGAATTCTTCTTTACCCAAACTAATCAATGTAACTAAATTGGTGGGTTTAAATTTCTAAACAAGATGAATATTTCATTTAAGGTTTTTACATCCTCTTTAATATTGGATAAAGAGGGGACAGGAGGAAATCTATGGGAAATGAGATTAAATTGATGATGGAAAAAAAAATTGTGAAAAAGGGTTCTATAATAGAGAAATTGGGGCTGTATTAGAGAACAATGTAATTAGGTGCAGAGGTAGGTTACAAAATCTGGGAAATTTGGGGGATTAGCTAAACACCCTATCTTACTGCCCAAAACTCATCATCTAACAAATTTGATTGTTCTAAATGCCCATAAAAATGTAATGCATGGTGGGGTACAAGATACCTTTAAATTGTATTAGGAAACTTTCTGGATTCCACAAGGACAGCAAAGTGTAAAAAGGGTGATTAAATCTTGTGTAATATGTCGCCGTGTGGATGCCAGATCCTACATGTACCCAGGGCCTCCACCATTGCCAAAGGAGCGTGAAAAATTAGTGAAACATTTGATGTAACAGGTTAGACTAAGTGGTCCAATAATTTTAACAGGGACGTCAAATGGTGTTCCACTGAAAGTGTATGTTGTTTTTTCACGCTGTACGCTACTAGGGCAGTTCATTTAGAATGGCACAGGCCTTGTCTGCAGAACAGTTTATACAGCTGTTTCGAAAATTTGCAGCTAGAGATCCTGTCCGAGGTTGATGATTTTGGATAATGCCACAAATTTGTAGCAAGTGCTTTAACACCCTTTATAGAATTAAATAATAGTAACAATGTTCAATCTCTGTTAACCCAGCGAGGGTGTACCTGGAAATTTATTACTCCTAGAGCCCCTTGGCAGGGGGGCTGTGCGAAAGACTGATAGGAACAGTGAAGAGGTGTCTCCGCAAAGTACTACACTGGAAGAGAATTAATTTGGAAGAATTCCGTGCAGTGTTAGTGGAGGCAGAAAATCGTATAAAATAATAGGCCTCTCTCGTAACATGAGTGATACACCTGATGCAGATGTATTAACACCTTCTCACCTAATATGTGGAAGGAATTGGAAGCTGCCCCTGTTATAGAGATAATCCGGAAGAAAGTGATGAAGATTACAATGATGCGGCAGTGTTGTGTAATAAAATTTAAAATGTTAAATAAAATAATTGATCATTGGTCTAATGTGTGGCGTAAGGAATATCTTTTTACACTACGTGAACACTTTATTGTGCGACAGAGGCATAAATCGACAGACCAATTCAACCAGGTGACATTGTGTTAATTGACACTGAACAACATCGAACATTGTTTGGGTCTGGGCAAAGTATTGACATTTACCCAGATGCACAAGGTGTTGTCAGGAATGTCAAAGTGTTGTGTCGTGGCCAGGAAAGTTATGCAAATTTAAAAATTGATTCCTTGGAATAGTGTTCAATCAAACGTAAATGAAAATCTGAGGGAAAGTGACACGAGTGATATGGAAGATAACACAGACCAAGTGATGCCGAAGATGAAATCGTAGTAAGACCTACTAGGAGAACAGCCACTCAAGCCAGAACTGGCTGGAATCGTCTCCTAAAGGAAGGAGTAATTTGAATCGTTTAGCAACGAACTCCGGCCGGCCGCAGTGTGGAAAATACTGTATATATTTTCCAGAAATTCAGTATTTATATGTAAATAGATATCCATACTGTATTTAATAATACTTATGTCATAGAAAACGGAAAGCCTGCATCTGTGCAGACAAGACTCGCCATCTTGGTTTTGAATTTTGTACAAACGTTGGTGTAATGGGAAGAATTTTTCGTGCTCTAGAGGTTAAAATTGTGTTGACACCTCTCAAATAGGAGGCAAAATTGGTGGATGTGCATTCCTGCATAACTTGAGATATCAGACGACTGGACAAGACAGCTCCATGAACCTCAGATAAGCTCTCTAGATTTGTGTGTAAATTTTGGCCAGCATTATTTTCATAGATTTAGTTAGAGTGAGGTTTTCTGATATGATACACATTAATCTCCAGTCAAATTGGTGAGTGATATTAAGATATATTTTCCTTCTGTTATGTAATTGTGTATATATATAACCATTTATTATTTTTAATACACAGTCCACAAATTTATATACTTACCAGTATTCCTGGTGTATGTATATTTCATGTAAGTAATAGGTCCAGAGCAACTTGTGGATATGACAGTGGTAGGTATCGAAGGGGGACATTTTTTGCAACCTAGGTGTCCCAAATTCCTACTTGTCTAACTGATAAATAATAATTATCTTTGTTCATTTACTGTTATGTATATAATGATACATTCAGCTAAATGCAATTTTCCACAGACGGTTACCACCAGGCATGAGTAATCATTCTCTATGATAGGACTACAGTACAGGTATTTAAAAGATTTGGTGATTGTTATAGTCTCAATTTATTGTAAGTCAAGTCAAGGCAGGATATACTAGTTAATTCTGCCACCTTTTGTGAGCTTGAAACACTTTGGAGGATTAGATTCTAGGGACCCGAGATTTTCAAGTGACAATTTGTTTCATTGAGCTCTTTATTATATCAAGGGAACTGTCGTAGGACACTCTTGATTTGTTGGTGAGAAGATTGGATGGTCAAGGGACCCTATTCTACTTACTGTTTGCTCGGAGCCGGCATAGAATCCTTCGTTTTCATTAATACATATTGTTTAATCAAAGCAGGGATCGAGCCCTCTGGGTTATTTACAGTTTGAGTGGAGCAGGAATTGAACCCTCTGTTTTCTTTGAGACCCATTTCATTTTCCCCTGATAGTTTAAGTTATTCTTGCAAGTATGGAGGAATACCAGTTTTGGATGAATGCTGAAAGTAAGTTAGGAATAACAGGGAAAAATTTAGAATCTTTCATTAGTGCTAAGATCCAGGAAAGACTCAAAAGAGAAAGAATTGAGAGAGAAGAGAGACAGTTAAAAGGGAAAGACAGAAGAAAAAGGAGAGAGAGAGAATTGAAAGAGAAAACCAAGATAGACAGTTAGAAAAAGAGAGAGAAGACAAAAAGGAGCCCTGATAGACTGATCGTGAGGAGAGAGCTAGAGAACATGAGGAAAGAGCTAGAGAATGTGAGGAAAGAGCTAGAGAACATGAGTTGAGAGAGAGAGAAAAGGATCGCGAGCTCGAAAAGCTTTCCTTGAATTAGAAAAATAAAAAGTTAACTTTCTCACAACAGCAATTAGAGGAAGGGGTAATGGAACAACGTGCAGCTAGTACACATATTCCAACACCTAATTTACCTCCCTTCACAGAGGGCAAGACATAACTTCATACATTATCAGGTTTGAAAATACCGCTACCTTCTGGAATGGCCTGCTGACACCTGGGCTACCAGGATAGGAATGTAATTTTTTGGGACAGCTTTGAATACTATGCAACTTTGTTGCAAAATATCATATGTTTAAAAACCTACTGAAGAAGGCAATTTCCCTTTAAAACATATCAAAGAACCACAAATTTTACAGGAAAGATTTCAGGTATGCCACCTTACAGCATGGCCAGAACTTTCAGCAGTTACAGGTAACACTCTTTCGTTTGTTTTGACTTTGGATAGAGAGTTCAGGAATTGCTCACAGTTATGGAATCTCTTAGAGACTTCATGGTTGCTGACCAGTTCCTGACAGCTCTTCCTCACCAGAACGAACATTCATTAGAGAACGTAACCTGATTAAAGCTGATGAAGTTGCGAGACCGCTGACTTGTATGCTGAGGCCACAATTCCTATAAAGACCTAAAGGGATCGAACCTTAAGGACATGGTTCACCTGAACCAAAGAAATTAAGAACCTACAGTAGAAAAAAGTCACCAGCTAAATTTTACCAACATGTCATCGGTGTGGTGGTATCGGACATAAACGTCCAGATTTTCAAACCAAGAAAATAGAGAAAGTTGGTAGATGTTTTGTTGACAGTAATGACCAAGCACCCTTTTTGTTAGGAGCAGTTAATGGTATAAAAATCTCAGACATATTACGTGACACTGGATGTACGTGCATCATAATTTCGGACAAACTGTTCCCCTTTCTTTTAAAGCCTCTTGAATGTCCTCTATTCTTTCAGATACTTGGGCGTGTAAATACTTTCCCAACAATACATTGTTACTTGAAATAAATGGTTCACCGGTTTGGGCTAAGGGGG
>NC_069447.1:35993002-36048002 GCF_026875155.1 Cherax quadricarinatus
AAAGGCTTAGTTTGTGCCTTGGTGCTTTTCGCTCTTCCCCTGTTGAGGCCTCTATACAGAAGCAAATGTTCCATCCTTGTCTGATGCCGTGATGCCCATTGCCTTCGTTACTATGTACGCTCTCACGATCTACACAATCCTTCCATTTATAGAATGGTCACCGAATTAGTGGGACATTCTTTATTTCGTTCGCCGCCCGTTTGCTCCGCCCCTTTTTCTCTTCACCTACATTCACTCTTGTCTTCCCTTCAGTTACCACCTTTATATGTTCATGTAGCATCTCACTTTTCCCTCCCCCCCTGGGAAGTTCCAGCTGTTCGGGTCTGTTTTCTTTTCACTCCCTTGCTCGAAAGCTAAAACTGCCTAAGGTGGCTTCCCGCTCTCTTTTTCTTGATCACTTCCACTCCCATTCTCATGCCACCGCTGTGTACACAGATGGCTCTAAGTCTTCAGACGGCGTCGGATTCGCAGCAGTGTTTCCGGACTGCGTCGTACGGGGGCATTTACTATCTTCAGCTAGCATTTTTCTGCTGAACTGTATGCCATTTTTTGGCACTTTTTTCGTATCGCATCTATGCCTGTGTCATCATTTGTTAGTAGTCTCAGACTCCTTAGTGATCTTACAGGCTATACGAAAATTTGATACATCTCATCCCCTAGTTCTCCGATCCAACTTTGGCAAACGCCGTATCTTACCAAACATAAAGATATTGTTTTTGTTGGGCCCCGGGTCATGTCGACTTTACAGGGCAATGAACAGGAGACACTGCTGCGCAGTCAGCAGTACTGACCTACAATTTCCTATCAAAGGTGTTCCTTTCTGGACTATTTTGCTTAAATAGCACCCACCTTTCCCAACCGTTGGCAACAAGTTGGTCAACCCTGCTCGGTAACAAACTTCATTGTATTAAACCCGAGCATGGTTACTGGCCGTCATCTTGTCATCAGTGCCGAGGTTGGGAGACCACTCTCTCCCGCCTTCGCATTGGCCACACTCGTCTTACTCAGGGGGTATCTCATGGAGAGGCACCCTGTTCCTCTCTGTGAGCGTGTCAAGTTCCAGTATCGATTAGCCACATTCTGTTAGACTGCCCTCTCTATTTAACGAGCACGCAGAAATTTACCTCCAACGTCGTCTTTGTTCTACTACTCTCTCTTTACCTTCCCTTCTTGCTGATGGACCCTCCTTTATATCCTGACTCTTCATTGACTTCTTGACAACAACTGATTTACTCCACAAACTCTGATGTACTTTTCGCACTCCCTCAGCCCTTTCTAGTTCAGTCTCTTGCTGCCCTTTACCCCTTTTACCATCCACTACCCCGCTGTTATCCCTAAAACCCATTACTCGTCCATCTCCCTTTTGCCAACCTGATGCCCTCGCTTCCTTCCTGCCCTGCAGCGCTGTATAGTCCTTGTGGCTTAGCGCTTCTTTTTGATTATAATAATAATCTTGTAATAAAGTTGGTAGAATTACCGACAATATGTAAAGTAAAAGGACACAAGTGCAACTAATGTGACATTTATTGTGGCAATGCCACAATAAATGTCACATTAGTTGCACTTGTGTCCTTTTACTTTACAATAATAATCTTATTGGTGTGGATAAATGAAAAACAGCTAGCAGGAGATAGCGTCTCTCAAGCGATCATATGTGAAAAGGCTAGGAAGTTGCATGAGGATTTAATTAAAAAAAGGCCTGCAACTAGTGATGATGTGAGTGAATTTAAGGCCAGCAAAGGTTGGTTTGAGAGATTTAAGAAGCGTAGTGGCATACATAGTGTGATACGGCATGGTGAGGCTGCCAGTTCGGACCACAAAGCGGCTGAAAAATATGTGCAGGAATTCAAGGAGTACATAGAAACTGAAACCTGAACAAGTGTTTAATTGTGATGAAACAGGCCTGTTCTGGAAGAAAATGCCAGCAGGACCTACATTACTCAGGGGGAAAAAGGGCACTCCCAGGACATAGCCTATGAAAGACAGGCTTACTTTGTTGATGTGTGCCAATGCTAGTGGTGATTGCAAAGTTAAGCCTTTATTAGTGTATCACTCTGAAACCCCCAGAGCGTTCAGGCAAAAGAATGTCCTCAAGGATAATTTGTGTGTGCTGTGGAGATCAAACAGTAAGGCATGGGTCACTAGGGATTTTTTTCTATAACTGGTTACACCATGCATTTGCCCCCAATGTCAAGATTACCTAACTGAAAAGAAATTAGAACTTAAGTGCCTCCTGGTGTTAGACAATGCCCCTGGTCATCCTACAGACGTGGCAGAGCGACTTTATGGGGACATGAGCTTCATTAAGGTGAAGTTTTTGCCTCCTAATACCACTCCTCTCCTGCAGCCCATGACCAGCAGGTCATTTCCAACTTTCAAGAAAACTGTACACAAAAGCTCTGTTTCAAAAGTGCTTTGAAGTGACCACAGACACTCGATTGACTCTAAAAGATTTTTGGGAAAGGGATCACTTTAATGTCCTCAATTGTGAAAAACCTTATAGGTAAGGCTTGGGAGGGAGTGACTAAGAGAACCTTGAACTCTGCTTGGAAGAAACTGTGGCCAGAATGTGTAGACAAAAGGGATTTTGAAGGGTTTGAGGCAAAACCTGAGAGGAGTATACCAGTTGAGGAATCAATTGTGGTTTGGGGGAAGCCCTTGGGGTTGGAGGTTAGTGGGGACGATGTGCAAGAGTTGGTGGAGGGGACAATGAAGAACTAACCACTGATGAGCTGATAGATCAACTTCAAGAGCAAGAGGCCAGACCTGGGGAAAATGGTTCAAAGGAGGGAGAGAGAAATTGAAGGAATTGCCTACTTCAAAGTTTAAAGGAAATGTGTGCAAAATGGCTTGAAGTGCAAACCTTTTTTGATGAAAATCACCCTCACACAGCTATTGCAAGCCGTGCTGGTGACTGTTACAATGACAATGTTGTGAACCACTTTAGACAAATCATAAAGGAACGAGAGGTACAGGCCACTATGGACAGATATGTTGTGCGAAAGAAGTCCAGTGACTGAAGCTGGTCCTAGTGGCATTAAAAGAAGAAGGGAAGTAACCCCAGAAAAGGACTTGCCTCCTCAAGTCTTAATGGAAGGGGATTCCCCTTCTAAACACTAACACTCTCTCTCCCCTCCTCCCATCCCATCAATCATCACCAGATCTTCAATAAAAGTAAATGTCATGTAATTGGGGCCCTGCCTTTTTCAGTTTGTGTGTACTAAAATTAACTTTTTTGTGGTAAAAAAAATTTTTTTTCATACTTTTGGGTGTCTTGCACGGATTAATTTTATTTCCATTTTTTCTTATGGGGAAAATTCATTCACATACCGAAAAATTTCGCATAACAGCCAGCCCTCTTGCACGGATTAAGGTTTGCTATGCGGGGGTCCACTTATATTTTATATTTTGTATATATATATATTTATAATATATATATTATATATATATATATATTTTATATATTTTTTATTTATATATATTTATATTACATTATATATATATATTTATATATATTTATATTTATTATTATATATATATTGTATATATATATTTAATATTTGTTTATATTGTATTATATATATTTGATATATTTTATTTATATATTATATTTATTTATATTATAATATTTAAAATATATTTTTTATATATATATTTATATATTTTTTTTATATATTTATATATATATATTATATATATATATTTTATATATTTTTATATATATATATATATTATATATATTTTTATTATAATATTTTATATATAATATATATATATATATATATATATATATATATATATATATTATATTATATATAATATTTATATATTATATATATATATATTTATTATATATATATATTTATTAAAATATATATATATTTTATAATAATTTATATATATTATATATTATATATATATATATATTATATATATATATATATACACACAGTGGACCCGGTTAACGATATTTTTCACTCCATAAGTATGTCAGGGGCCAGTACTGACCGAATTTATTCCCATAAGGAATATTGTGAAGTAGATTAGTCCATTTCAGACCCCCAAACATACACGTACAAACGCACTTACATAAATTTGGGCGCATTCGGAGGTAATCGTTATGGGGGGGGTCCACTGTATATATATAATTATATATATATAATATATTTTAATATATATATATATATATATATATATATATGTCGTGCGAAAAGGCAGAAACTTGCGATATTGGCTTAAATAGCAACGCTCATCTTGCCATATAGGACAAGTGAAAATTTGCGTATGCAATAATTTTGCCAAAATCATTCTGAACCTAACGAAAAAAATATATTTCACTGGGCTTGTATAGTATTATATTACTGTAAACAAATCTAAAATATATTTAGTTGGGTTAGGTTAAAATAAATTGTTCTTGTTACAACAAGGTTAGGTAAGTTTTCTAAGATTCTTTTGGTGCAAAATTAAAAATTTTTACATTAACATTAATGTAAAAAAATATATCTTTAAACGTACAATAGAAAATTTTAGAAAGGACTTAATTTTAAATGAGTTCTTGCTAATTGACCAGTTTTACATATTCGGCACGACATATATATATATATATATATATTATATATATATATATATATGTATATAAATAGGGTTACATTTTAATTTTATTTAACTGTGGCAAAGCTTCTTTTTAGATTGTGTTGCATAGTATTTTTTTTTTTTTGTATAAACAAAATTGACAACATGAGGATTAAGTTGATCTCGTGTATCAATCAGAATTTCCTTCGATATTGAGGGCATTGAATTTACATTGGCTGCTCATAGCAAGACAGGAATAATTACATAAAAGTGTTGAAAATATCTTGACCGACAAGACTCCCAGAAGTTGAGTTGGAAAAAAATTAATTAGAATAGAAAGTAAAGCACTGGTTTTGAAATAATGGATAGTGGGACAAATTTTTGACAAGTACATGAGTGGTTGAGTTAGGCTTGCTGAGCATAGGTCAGCAGGACTTGTTTTACTCATGTCAGTTATTTTTGCCTTAATATCTATTTACTACAAGTACATGTACAAGGTATACAGGTATACAGTTGACACCAATGACGTACTACTATATAGAAAGCCGCTTCTTATGCTGAGCATTTCTGACAAATTAGGTCAGTTTTGTCCCAGAACGCGACCCACACCAGTCTACTAGCACCCAGTTACCCATTTTAAACTGATGGGTGAACATGGACAGCAGGTCCCTAATGTTTTCCTGCCGTACCGAAGGAAATTCGAACCCTGGGGGCAATGTCAAATTCATATCCAGGTTTCTAAGAACTTGGAAATATGATGCCTTCGTTGCTGCTCTGATATTTCTCTCTGGTAATATCCTTTGCTTCATTTGTGCATATGAGCTTGTCCGCAAGAGGCACTGGAGTATCTAAAGCATTCATGCCTCCACAGTCAAGTTCATTGTGTAGAGGTTCCACCACTGTATTAACGGGGATTTTGACGCTGTCTTCGATAGGTTCTATATCGACTTCGAGAACCTTTCCTTGATTTCCGACGTTTTTTGCCTTATCTTGACTGCCGCTCAATACGTTATCCAAGATTTTTTGGTCCTCCAAATACTGCTTTCTGTAGTCTCGTTTCAACTGAAAAAAATGAAAATGTACAAATTCACAAATTTAATTTTATAAATTGACAAATGGTAAGCTGTTAACCCTTTGAGGGTTTTCGTCGTACTAGTACGTCTTACGTGTAGGGGTTTTTGACGTACTAGTACTCATAAATTCTAGCGGCCTCAAATCTAGTGGGAGAAAGCTGGTAGGCCTTCATATGAAAGAATGGGTCTATGTGGTCAGTGTGCACAGTCTAAAAAAAATCCTGCAGCACACAGTGCATAATGAGAAAAAAAAAACTTTGACCATTTTTTTTTAATAAATCAGCGACTTCGCAGTGTATTTTCGTATGGTATTTATTGTTGTATTCTAGTTTTCTTGGTCTCATTTTATAGAATGGAAGACATATTACAGAAATTAAGATGATTTTGACTGGTTTTACAAAGAAAAGTGCCTTGAAATTGAGCTCAAAGTAGCAGAAATGTTCGATTTTTACCAAACTTCAAAAGTAAACAAATTGTGCCAAGCGTGCAATACACGTCAACTGGTGAGTCTAATATTCTTTCACAAGTGCACCAATAATATTTATACCATTTCTTACACTAATGCAGTAGTCTGCATAACAGTAAATCTTCTATTTTTTGTGAGAAAAATTCAAAGTGGAAAGCAAAAGAATATAAGAGGGGCCTTGAGACGTGACTAATGACCAGAGGAAATGTCATTTTAGTGCCAGGAATGTCTTGTTTATTCTGGACCCTATTCGGAAATTGGCATCTTTTGAAATTTGTGTGAAATTGGCAAAATTGCTATATTCTGACCACTGTACTGGATAGTTGAATTTCATAAATGAGTGGTTTCTTGCACCCATTCGATAGAAAAAATGGAGTTCTAGCGAAATATTCATGTTTTTTTGTCGACTAGTACAGTGAAATTGGCCGAAAATGGGGCTCAAAGTGGGCAAAATCACTGATGCGTAAACATCGCCGAGACCGTTAACTTTGCGAGAGCATAATTCCGTAAGTTTTCTATCAAATTTCAAACTTTTGGTGTCTTTATGATCGGGAAAAGATTCTCTATCTTTTCATAAGAGAAAATAATTTTTTTTTTTTTTTAAATTTGGCCGACCCTGAGAACGAGTTTCGGAGAGGGCCTGTCGACCCTCAAAGGGTTAATATGACCTTTGTAGATTTTGCACTTCTTTTTTATTATAGTAATTTAAATGTTGAATGACTCAAGTGGGTTTAGTGCTTTTTGATTATAATATAATGCTAAATGCTTACGTTAGTGACTGCCTGAATTGCAAACTACTATTAGTACCCAAGTGTTGCTAAAACTTTGCTTTTTAAAACATTTGAGGCAGTTAATCATGATAGCATATTTTGTATTTTGAGTTCAATAAGGCTTTTGATGAAGTACGGCACAAGACTTGTTAGTGACAGCTCAAGGTATTTGGAAAAAAAATCCTGCGGATAGAGGCATGACTGACTGATAAGCAGCAGTCTCTGAATAAATGGCCTCTTCAAGGGGGGCTCCTTGGCGTGGTGAAGAGGCTCTTAGTCTGAGGAATTAGCCCTGTCGGTCTTCTTCCTCAGACCGCACCTAATTACCCCCCATTCTCCCCTCCCCTATCCCATCCTCCCCTTTTTCCATTCCTCCTCCTCACCCCTCCCTTTGGCCCTTCCTCTTTTTGGCCTTTGGGATTTCTCCCACAGGCGCGGTAGTTCCTTGGTAGGGGAAAGGACACCGGGGTCCATCCCATTCCGTTGAGGTTCTTGGCGGTGGCGTAGTTTGCCTTGGAATCTGGATTGCCTGGGGATGTCCCGATCCCTCTCCGGTATCCCGGAGTAGCTTTGGGTGTCTTTCGGGCGACGGGTGTATCTCTGGAAGCCACCTTTCGGATTCCGGGGGTGGTGGCAGGAGGAGGTATGCTTTGTGGCGGATATCCGGCCACCCTTTCTTTTGTCCACCGAGGTAGCTCAGCAGATGTGAGGTTGCTATCCCGGATTGCTGGTTTACTGGCATGAAGGGTAGGGTATGGCACGGGTTCCATGCTGCATCTGCGCTACTAGCGGTGTTGAGGTCCTCTTGGGCGCGGAGGGAGATTTCCGGCCCTTTCATTCCTCCTCGGAACTATTCCTCCCCGCTCCCCCCTTTTTTTATTCTTTTTTATTTTTCTTTTCTTTTCTTTCTTTTTTTTCTTAAAAACAAAAAGTAAAGGGCAGCCCTAGTCCATGAACCCACTACCCCCGGGCCCCTTCTTGATACCGCACCCCATTCTGACCCTGCCTTGTGTTTAGACCACTTTCGGACATCCTGATGCCCCTGTCCCTTTCTTGCTGGTGCTGTTTCCTCATCCGCTTCAGGTACCAGGGCTTCGACTGACTCCTTCAATTTGTCTGAACTCCGCTCTCCATTGACTATGCTTCCGGCTTCTCCCTCTACGGTACGGCAATTATCGAATCGCCCGCCCATTTCACGCCTGACCAACTCCGGTCCTACTCCTAAACACCAACGTCAATCTCCTGATGATGCTCCTTCGTTACCTTCCCATTCTACTCGGAAAAGACCGACACGTCAAGCACTCCCTCTCCACGCTCGGTTTCTGACCACACAATGGACTAAATTCTTTACTTTAAGACCGACTTCTTCTTCTGCCTACCTTTCTGACCATAGTATTGGCAAAGCGCTCCTGCGTCATGTTGGTAGAGATATTTCATTTCATGCACTCAGGAGCGGTATGCGCATCGTCACTGTCCAGAATGTTACCCAAGCTCATGATCTTTGTCTCCTTTCGAATATCGATACTACTACTATCACTATTAAAAAACATCTTTCTCTCAATTCTTGTAGTGGTACTGTCATTCTGCCCCATACCATAGTCCAACAGAATTTCCAGTCATGTGGCAATGACATTTTTGAACAGCTGGAACTCCAGGATCTCCCAATCCTCAAAGTAGACACTTATGTCCTTCCTGCCCGGGGGCGGAGACGTTACCCTTGCAATGTGGCTCGTTTAACTTTTGACAGCGGAGAGCTCCCGTCCTCTGTATATGTCGCGGGACATCGGTTACAAGTTCGAAAGGTGATACCTACACCGCAACAATGTAGAAATTGCTGGCGTTTTGGTCACCCAGCGAAATATTGCAGATCTATGGCCGAATGCCCAGTCTGTGGTGCCGACGACCATTCTAATACATCTTGCAGTCAACCTCCATCTTGCCTTAATTGTAATGAAGCTCACCCTTCGTACTCCCGCCGTTGCCAGGTCTACTTAAATGAACGTGAAATCCGTTGCCTCAAAGAGGCAGAAGGTCTCCCTTATGCTATGGTAGTTACTCATCTCCGCCTCCAAGAGAGACTACCCCGTGTTTCTTATTCTCCTGTTTCCAAACATCCCCCCACTTCTGGGGTACCATCTTCTGCAGCCTCCTCTGTTGTTACCCCTCCCATAGCCACTACGGCATCTAATCGTTTTGCTGTCCTTGGCTCTGACGTCCCGACTACAACTCAGTCTGTTCTCACATCTTCGCGTCCTTCCTCACAAGCCCCAGTATCGACAAGACCTCGTACAACACCTAATACCAATCGCCCCTCTACTCAGAAGTCAAAAAAATCCACATTGCTCAAATCTTCTTTGCCCCTTCCTTCCCTTCTTCCACCTCCACACTTTACTTTTCCAGTCTCTGTACCTAGTTCTTCCCCTGTCTCTGGCTCTATTACAAGTGTGGAGATTCACCCTCCTCCTTGTTCTATGCCTTCCAC
Source organism: Cherax quadricarinatus (assembly GCF_026875155.1). Taxonomy (NCBI): domain Eukaryota; kingdom Metazoa; phylum Arthropoda; class Malacostraca; order Decapoda; family Parastacidae; genus Cherax; species Cherax quadricarinatus. The sequence continues at coordinate 36,002,366 of NC_069447.1, forward strand.
CCCCGTCCCCTCCCCTCCCAAGTTTCTCCCTCTTCTGCCACCTCCCAGGTTTCTGCCTCTTCTGGCCACCCCCCCCCCACACTTCATCTCCAGTCCCTTATACTGTTCCCTTCCCCTCTACTTTGGTACAGTCCATTACTGTCCCAATTTTCTTCTACGCAATGATATTCCGTACTGTCAACTATTTGTCCATACCTCACTGCATTACACTGCAGCCTGTATCCACTTGAATAAGTGGTTTACAATATGTTCTTTATATCTCTCTCCTTCTCGAGCATTTTCTATCTCAGACTTTGCCTTTCTTGTTTCATCCTTACCACCACCACTTCTGTTACTTGGTGATTTTAATGCCCACCATTTCCTCGGGGGGGGGGGTCTCGTTATGACTCGCGTGGCATTCAGTTGGAGGCTTTTCTCGCCTCTCACCCCCTCCATGTTTTAAATACGGGTAGTCCCACCCATTTTGATCCTCGTACTCATACTGTCTCTTGCATCGATCTGTCAGTCTGCTCTTCCTCCACTGCACTAGACTTCACCTGGTCTGTTCTACCAGACTTACATGACAGCGATCATTTTCCGATCATTCTTACTTCTCCTTCCTATTCACCACCTTTCCGTAGCCCTCGCTGGAAATTTGATCGGGCAAATTGGGATCTTTACTCACACCTCATTGCTTTTAGTGAGGTTCCTTCTTCATCCTCCATTGATGAGCTCCTACACATCTTCTCGACGTCAGTTTATACCGCAGCTTCTCATTCTATACCCCAAACCTCAGGCAGGCATTCTCAGAAGTGCGTGCGTTGGTGGTCTCCTGCTTGTGCTCGTGCAGTACGTTTGAAACGTGCTGTATGGGGCAGGTACCGGTACAATAGAACTGCTGAGAGACTTCTTGATTTTAAGCAGAAGCGTGCGATCGCTCGCCGTGTCATCCGTGAAGCTAAACGCACTTGTTGGCGAGACTGTTTCCACCATCACCTCTGCTTCTTCTATGAGTGCAGTCTGGAAAAAAGTGAGGAAATTGAGTGGTAAATACTCTCCTGACCCGGCTCCTGTTCTACGGGTCGCTGGTGTTGATGTAGCAAACCCTCTCGACGTTGCCATTGAACTTGGCACACATCTGGTCCGTATTTCCCGAGGGCTCCATCTATGCCCCTCGTTTCTTTCCTCAAAGTCTGCCAGAGAGTTAGTACCCTTGGACTTTTCTTCTCTCAGAGAAGAACAGTATAATGTGCCTTTTACACTTAAGAACTGGAGGCAACGCTCTCAGCTTGCCGATATCGGCAGCTGGCCTGACGACATTCATATTCGTATGTTACAACATTTTACATCGGTCAGCCCTTGTAGTCCTCTTACACCTCTTCAATCTTATTTGGGCACAAGGAGTTCTTCCCCAGCTCTGGAAATCTGCCATTGTTCTCCCTTTCCGCAAACCGGTATACAGGACATGATGCCTCCCATTTATCGCCCCAAATCGCTCTTACTAGTGCAGTTTGCAAAGTGATGGAACGTCTCGTAAATCGACGTTTAATGTGGTATTTAGAGACTCACAACAGTCTCTCCGCTAGTCAATATGGCTTTCGTAAGGGTCGTTCTACCATAGACCCCTTACTACGCTTGGATACGTATGTTCGTAATGCCTTTGCGAATAATCACTCAGTTATTGCCATATTTTTTGACCTTGAGAAGGCATATGACGCAACTTGGAGGTATAATATTTTGGCCCAGGCCCATTCCTTAGGCCTCCGAGGCAATCTACCATCCTTCCTTAAGAACTTTTTAACTGACAGACATTTCCGTGTTTGAGTCAATAATGTTCTTTCCCCGAACTTCGTCCAGGGAAAGGTGTCCCTCAGGGATGTGTTCTAAGCACAACACTGTTTCTCCTTGCTATAAATGATTTGGCCTCTGTTCTTCCACCCAATATTTGGTCATCACTCTATGTTGATGACTTTGCTATTGCTTGTGCAGGCGCTGACTCATCTTATTGTAGTTTCTCTCCAGCATGCGGTCGACTGTGTTTCCACTTGGGCCACCACGCATGGGTTTAAATATTCAAGTACCAAACCTCACCAAATTACTTTCACTAGACGCTCTGTTATCTCCGATCATCCTTTGTATCTCTATGGCTCCCGTATCCCCGAACGTGATACAGTCAGGTTTCTAGGCCTTCTCTTTGACCGTCGGTTAACCTGGAAACCTCACATTACCTCTCTGAAGGCAACTTGTCACAGCCGGCTAAACCTTCTTAAAACCCTTGCTCATCTTGCTGATCGTCGAACTCTGCTTCGCCTACATTCAGCCCTCGTTTTATCGAAACTCGATTATGGTGACCAGATTTATTCCGCGGCCTCTCCTGCTACTCTCTCTAGCCTTAACTCTATCCATCACCAAGGATTACGTTTGTGCCTTGGTGCTTTTCGCTCTTCCCCTGTTGAGAGCCTCTATACAGAAGCGAATGTTCCATCCTTGTCTGATCGCCGTGATGCCCATTGCCTTCGCTACTATGTACGCTCTCACGATCTACACAATCCTTCCATTTATAGAATGGTCCCCCTCAAGGAAGGTTCCTTGATGTTGGTGAGGGGCTCTTGATTAGGGAATTGGATCTGTGCTCCAGTTCCCCGAATTAAGCCTGAATGCCTTCCACATCCCCCCCCCCCAGGCGCTGTATAATCTTCCGGGTTTAGCGCTTCCCCCTTGATTATAATAATAATAATAATAATATAGAATGGTCACCGATATTAGTAGACATTCTTTATTCGTTCGCCGCCCCTGTTTGCTCCGTCCCTTTTCTCTTCGCCTATATTCACTCTTGTCTTCCCTTCAGTTACCACCTTTATATGTTCATGTAGCATCTCACTTTTCCCTACCCCCCTGGGAAGTTCCAGCTGTTCGGGTCTGTTCTTTCTCACTCCCTTGCTCGAAAGCTCAACTGCCTATGGTGGCTTCCTGCTCTCTTTTTCTTGATCACTTCCACTCCCATTCTCATGCCACCGCTGTGTACACAGATGGCTCTAAGTCTTCAGACGGCATCGGATTCTCAGCAGTGTTTCCGGACAGCGTCGTGCGGGGACATTTACTATCTTCAGCTAGCATTTTTACTGCTGAACTGTATGCCATTCTTGCAGCACTTATTCGTATCGCATCTATGCCTGTGTCATCATTTGTAGTAGTCTCAGACTTCCTTAGTGCTCTACAGGCTATACGAAAATTTGATACATCTCATCCCCTAGTTCTCCGTATCCAACTTTGGCTATGCCGTATCTCTACCAAACATAAAGATATTGTTTTTTGTTGGGTCCCTTGTCATGTCGACGTACAGGGCAATGAACAGGCAGACACTGCTGCGTGGTCAGCAGTACATGACCTACCAATTTCCTATCGAGGTGTTCCATTTCTGGACTATTTTGCTGCAATAGCTACCCACCTTCGCACCCGTTGGCAACAACGTTGGTCAACTCTGCTCGGTAACAAACTTCATTCTATTAAACCGAGCATAGGTTACTGGCCGTCTTCTTGTCATCAGTGCCGAGGTTGGGAGACCACTCTCTCCCGCCTTCGCATTGGCCACACTTGTCTTACTCATGGGTATCTCATGGAGAGGCACCCTGTTCCTCTCTGTGAGCAGTGTCAAGTTCCAGTATCGATTAGCCACATTCTGTTTAGACTGCCCTCTCTATCAACGACACGCAGAATTTACCTCCAACGTCGTCTTCGTTCTACTACTCTCTTTACCTTCCCTTCTTGCTGATGGACCCTCCTTTAATCCTGACTCTCTCATTGACTTCTTGACAACGACTGATTTACTCCACAAACTCTGATGATACTTTTCGCACTCCCCTCAGCCCTTTCTAGTTCAGTCTCTTGCTGCCCTTTACCCTTTCACCATCCACTACCCCGCTGTTATCCGTAACCTATTACTCATCCATCTCCCTTTTGCCACCTGATGCCCTCGCTTCCTTCCTGCCCTGCAGCGCTGTATAGCCCTTGTGGCTTAGCGCTTCTTTTTGATTATAATAATAATAATCTGTATAAATGGGGTGAAATCAGAATAGGAATCAAGTTACAGGTTGAGAGCACATTGATGACATTGACGAAGAAATAAGTGAAATGAGGTAATATGCGCAGGCAAAAATAGGCAGAATAATAGATCCAGAGGGAGATGCCATGGTTAAGTATAGGTCTAGAAAGGATGTAGACAAGTATGGTTTTGAAAAAAAGTGGTCAGTAGGTGGAATAATCAGCCACTTAGCCAGATGGACACCCTTCGTCATTATGTACTGGAGTGCGATAAAATTAATGCATTCCTAGACAACTCGCTTAGAAATGTTCAAGATATGTCAAAGTATTTTATCCAGTGGTATATTACAGACCATTCTGGAAAAATACCCTGACTTTGCTCCCTGTAAATAAAGCATTACCAAGTTGTGTGTGTGTACTCACCTAGTTGTGGTTGCAGGAGTCGAGTTATAGCTCCTGGCCCTGCCTCTTCACTGGCCGCTACTGGGTCACTCCTTGCACCACTTGTGTCTGTGTGCGCTTGTGTGTGTGTGTATTTGTGTACTCGTGTGTGAGTGTTTGTACTCGTGTGTTACCTATTTGTGAGTGTACTCACCTAGTTGAGGTTGCAGGGATCAAGTCATAGCTTCTGGCCCCGCCTCTTCACTGGCCGCTACTGGGTCACTCTCCCTGCACCATGAGTTTTATCATACTTTTGCTTAAAGCTATGAATGGATCCTGCCTCCACTACATCGCTTTCCAAACTATTCCACTTCCTGACTACTCTGTGACTGAAGAAATACTTCCTAACATCCCTGTGATTCATCTGTGTCTTCAACTTGTGTGTCCCCTTGTTGGTGAGTCCTGTGTGTGTGTGAGAGAGAGAGACCCAACAATTAATATTTGCACCAATAACTCATTACAGTTGTGACCGGGTGTGGACGTGTGAATTGCTCATTACTCTATAATTTGTTCATGATTGTAGCCATGTATAAACTAAGTAAATAAATTTACTTACATTATTCATTACCTTTGTAACTTGTGTGTTCATTACCTTTGTACCTAGTTCAGCAATCAAAGCTTTGGGGGCCCACCCCTCAAGGAAGGTTCCTTGATGTTGGTGAGGGGCTCTTGATTTAGGGAATTGGATCTGTGCTCCAGTTCCCCGAATTAAGCCTGAATGCCTTCCACATCCCCCCCCAGGCGTTGTATAATCCTCCGGGTTTAGCGCTTCCCCTTGATTATAATAATAATCCACATATTTGTTCTTGTGTTAAATCAAAAGCCAGGTCAGAAGAGGTGAGGAGAAACTTTACAGAAATGGACGTCACCACCAACATGCCTAATTATTATAATAAAAAAAAAGCGCTAAACCCCCTATGTCTTAAGAAAGTCGTTCAGTTCACCTACATGTCTAAGGAAGTCATTCAGGAGCTCATCTACTCTCTGGATCGCGATCTCCTGAGTTTTAGTGAGGTTGATCTTGTCAAATAAGGCCAAGGAGGCGGCCCATTCTGGTCGCACACTCAGTCTGACAACAATAATGCATCTTATTATTAATGGTATACAATACCAACAAGTTGATACTACACAAATAACTCTTACACGCCATCATAAATTTAAGAATAATCGAGCACTGCAGCACTTCTGCTGACGCACAGGCAATAAGTCCCAACATTATGCAGTACAGTATTACTTACACAGTTAGCAAGAGGAATGTGGCTGCTTGACTGAAGGACCTCATCGTCAGTAATGTTACTTGAGCACAGGAAGCCTGTTGAATTAAATGTATATTCATGCGTGAATATATGTATACACGTATAATATAAAATGCATATTATGTATAATGTATATTAAAGCAGATTTGATTCACGAAATCGTAATGACACGATTGCAAACAAACCATACCCCGGTCGGGATTGAACCCGCGGTCAGTCTCAAAACTCCAGACCGTCGCGTTAGCCACTAGACCAGGCGCTGTATAATCCTCCGGGTTTAGCGCTTCCCCCTTGATTATAATAATAATAATAGCCACTAGACCGTGGCTAACGCGACGGTCTGGAGTTTTGAGACTCTGTCCACGGGTTCAATCCCAAAGCAGATTTCAAAGATTTTTAAAAGTTCAGAAAACATTTGACTGTTCTAAGCACTGCGACCCCTCAGGGAAGGTTCCTTGATGTTGGTGAGGGGCTCTTGATTTAGGGAATTGGAGCTGTCCTCCAGTTCCCCGAATTAAGCCTGAATGCCTTCCACATCCCCCCCCCCAGGCGCTGTATAATCCTACGGGTTTAGCGCTTCCCGTTGATTATAATAAAATAATAAGCACTGCGAAAACACTCAAAAGTTCAACTTCCATTGAGATGGAGATTAGGATAATAGTGAACATGGTTACAAGTATTTGTGGAAATTCTCAAACCTGTGAATACAGACGTTGTGGTGAAAGTAATGAGCTAAGCTGCGCTTCTGAGCTACAGGTCGCCTCACTGTGTTTATATGTGGCACCCCGGCAGGAAACACACTCTTCTTCCAGTATTGCCAGCTTTTATTTAATTTATGAATTAAGTTTTAACGAAGGATGAGGGTGTTCAATAATGATGCAGCATTTATGCGGCAATCTTGGTAGTCCTACAGGACTACCAAGTAGTATAACAGGACAAGCGCGAAACCGTACCGTATGGGTTATAAAGCTATTTGCAGAGTAATACGAAGCTGCGACTATCAAAGTCTCATACATTACATGTAAACTGCATTATATTTGAACCAAATAAGATTTTTGTATAAGCACATCCACTGACGCACAGTCGCAACCAGTAAATTGAGAACAAGTGTCAAACGTTAACAAATGACTCAAACATTACACAAGTTTCATCTGCTGGCTTACATATTAACCTGTGTGTGTACTCTCCACCTATATGGTTCTCGGGGTCAAGCCAGAGATCCTCGCCTCTCAACTTGCTGCGTGGCAATGTCTCTTTCCCTGTTGTATATACCAATTTTACAGTCTAAAACCCTTGTGGGTTTAGCGTTTTTTTTTATTGTAATACAATCTGAAAGCTGTTATCCTACCTCAGCTTATTTCAAAGCCCTGTCTAAGGTATACTAACCACCCCTTCCTCTGTTGTGACCCACAAGTCTGCTAGTGGCCTGGTGGCTAAAGCTCCCGCTTCACACACAGAGGTCCCGGGTTCGATTCCCGGCGGGTGGAAACATTTCGACACGTTTCCTTACACCTGTTGTCCTGTTCACCTGGCAGCAAATAGGTACCTGGGTGTTAGTCGACTGGTGTGGTTCGCATCCTGGCGGACAAGATTAAGGACCCCAATGGAAATAAGTTAGTCCTCGATGACGCACTGACTTTCTTGGGTTATCCTGGGTGGCTAACCCTCCGGGGTTAAAAATCCGAACGAAATCTTATCTTATCTTAACACTCGGGTACTACTATCGAGCCTCAAGAACCCTATCATACTTGCTCTTACAACTATGTATGAAGACTACCCTACTGGCATTCCTATGGCTCATCTCTGCCTGCTGCTTCCCCCAAGTACCTGTTTTGCCTCGAAACATCTTGTCCACCTTATCAATTCCTTTGGGTATTGTATGAACATAAAGGTGCATTGCAGCAGGACTGCTGGCCAATGCTAGGCAAATCCAACTCTCACTGTGTACTTGTCTAACTTTTAAAGCTACACAAGATTTTAGCTTCAATGACGTTACTCGGGAGTTTGTTCAACTAATCCCCAGCTCTCCAAACCATTACATTGGACTCCTGTCCACCAGCGAGCACGCAGAATTTACCTCGGACGTCGTCACCGCTCAAACACCTTTACTTTATCTTCCCTCCTCGCTGACGGCCCTGCCTCTGACACAGACTCTTTTACTTATTTTAACAGCAACGTTTGCTGTATAGTCCTTGTGGCTTAGCGCTTCTTTTTGATTATAATAATAATAACAGCAACGTTTATACAGATTTTGATTATATTTACTTTAGCACTCCTCACTGCCTCTTACTAACTCAGCCGCTGTTATACTCTCCACCCTGGCTAGTATCAGATCAGGCATATTAAACCTTCAGCATACCTTACCCTGCAGCACTGTATGACCCTTGTGGGTTTAGTGCTTAGTTTTGGTTATAATAATAATCCAAACCAGTGCTTTCTTATATCCTTTCTAAATCTATTTTTTTTCCATCTTTAACCCATTGCTGCAAGTCTTAACTTGCAGCAACGTTATTTACATCCCCTTTATTCCTGCTTTCCATTTACACACCTCGATCATATTTCCCCTTAATTCAGCGCCCTCAGTCATCCTCGCATGAAAGATTTCTGATACATGGGATCATCTTTGTCAACCTCTGTACGTTTTCCAGTGCATTTATATTCGTTCTGTAACATGCTGACCAGAACTGTGCACCATAATCTAAATCTAACCAACGATATATCGGGTTGAGGAATAACCTGAAGACTGTTGTCTGTTGTTTATACTTCACACCCGTTGGCAACGTTGGTCTACTCTACTCGGTAACAAACTTCAATCTATTAACCCGAGTATAGGTTACTGGCCGTCTTGTCACCAGTGCTGAGGTTGGGAGACTACTTTCTCCCGTCTCCGCATTGGCCATACTCGTCTTACTCATGGATATCTCATGGAGAGGTGCCCTGCTCCTCTCTGTGAGAATTGTCAGGTTCCATTATCGGTCAGCCAACGAGCACGCAGAATTTACCTCCAACGTTGTCTTCGCTCCGCTGCTCTCTCTTTACCTTCCCTTCTCGCTGATGGACCCACCTTTCATCCGGACTCTCTCATTGACTTTTTGACAACAACTGACTTACTTCACAAACTCTGATGATACCTTCAGCCCTTTCTACCTCGATCTCTTGCTACCCTCTACCCTGCACTATCCCCTGCCCCGCTGTTTTCTGTAACCTACTGATCGCCCCTCCCCCCTTATGCCGCCCAATACCCTCGCTTCCTTTCCTACCCTGCAGCGCTGTATAGCCCTTGTGGCTTAGCGCTTCTTTTTTATTATAATAATAATGTAATATTGTTTATACTTGACATGAAGCCTAGAATTCTCTTTGAGCTACAACCTATTTTTCGTCACACACTCATACTTCTTGTCTATCAGTTTAAAAGTCCTAAACAGCTCAACAATGGCCCCCAATCCCTCTACAGAGTTGGTTAACGCTGCCACCCTTGCATAATGCTTGCCATAGAAATTGTCCCAGTTGGCAATGAATGGGATTAGAAGTTCATTATTGGTCAAAAAGATACTACAATTTTCACCAATTGCCCTAGACATCTATTCATTGTCACTCGTCTTCTAGGCAAAATTCTGCTTTTCGGAATTTTTCAGCTAGATACTCCATCTCATTTGGTGACAACTTTCAATTATCTATCCCTCTTGACTGCCTCTAGGAATTTTCCCTTCAAAGTTCCTTCCTCTAAACTCTAAAGTCTGGCTTCTCTCACCCGCCACCTGCCGTACTTCCCTCTACTCTACCTTTAGTGTGTGTGTGTGTGTGTGTGAGCGAGTCTGCGTGAGAAGGGATGAAGAGGATGTGTTCAGCTAATATAAAATAATTCATAAAACTATCCACATAAAATTGAATTACCTACGTACTTGACTTAACAATTCTAAACCTGTATGGGTCATACATCTATGCCCTAAGTCTTGTAAAGGAAGCAAAAATTAAAATGACTGAAATAATAATACATTTATAATGTATAAATTTATTTTCATGTGTTTTATGTACACTTACACAAGGTATATTACCTAGCTATCACTGGTGTGGGAAGCTTGGCACCAAGTATTGCTCCTCCAGCCACTGCTGGAGTTTCCTTCGTCAATCAACGTCTATCCCAGTCAAATTAAAACTATCAGCATGATCTGTTAAATTACGAGGTTAAAAATGAAGTCCTGTGCGTGAAATGGTTGAGAATCGCCCCCCTAAATCAGTGGTGTGGGGAAATATACAGTGCCCTCTGCCCCCACGTGCTGTATAGCCCTTGTGGCTTAGCGCTTCTTTTTGATTATAATAATAATCTGCCCCCACGTATGGCTACCTACCCTGAGTTCCCGAAGGTCGTCACCGCGACCCGGTGCATTACCAAGCCATCCGGCGGATTAGGGCCAAATCAACTAGGCTGTTACTGCTGACAACACGCATTCCAACGTACGAACCACAATCCAGCTAACCACTACTACTACTACTACTCTGCACCTCTCCTTCCGACAGTATTTAAGTCTCCGCACTGTCGCTTGATCTTCAGATAGTTCCTGACTATGGAACTGAACTTCTCCAGGCCGAGGGACTGACAACCTCAAATTCTACGACTTCAAGGGTGATGGACTGATTACATCGTCTTCACATCTCTACTGTTCCTGCCTACTTTCTGTATTCGACTGAAGAAGCCTACTGTGTAGGCGAAACGTTTCGGAATAAAGTTGTCTAACTGTTGCATATGTGTCTTACCTAACATAACCAGGGATTGACTTGAGGAACCTATATATTCCCCCCGAGGAGAGATACATAGGTATCTACTGGCAATCCCACTTATGCATGATGGAAGGTTGTTGAATAATCTTGGGTCTCTTTCATACTTATTGTCTCTCGGTATACTCCTGGCATCCCTACCGAACCTTCTGCCGAGTTTTTTGTTTGTGTTGTGGGTGATTTGCGTGTACAGATTCAGGACCACTCCACTGTATAGAGTTACCGTCACTGTGAAGTGTTAACATTTTTCTTTATTCTGTACACTGTTAATACTTCCCTCTTTACACGATGATCACAGTTATTCTCGTAAAGCTTTACGCTCCAACATTTATTTTAAAATTAATAAATAACTTTGGAGAAAATTACAAGACTGATTAGTCATAAAAACTATCAGAGTAAAAGGTTGCATTAACTTCAACTAAGCAGGAGGACTGGTCTGGGACCGGGCCGAGACGGCATTGACATCTGGAGTTTACTAGTAACCACAATGGTCACTACTTTTGTTACGGTTAGGAAAGTGACAGCCTCTACAGTCATGAATGGTATTGTAAAAGCATTATTTGATGTTCGGTTAATGAGCTCAGATAACCAAGATATTGTTCTTCAATAACTTGTGCATGTATTATTGAAAATTTCATCTCCTTATTTTATTATAAACAGCATAAACTTCACATAACTCTGCTCAAAGTTATCAACATTAACACTGGTTAAAATTGTCAACATTCATATAACACTGGTCAAAGCTGTCAACCATATAACACTGGTCAAAGCTGTCAACCATATAACACTGGTCAAAGGTGTCAACCATATAACACTGGTCAAAGCTGTCAACCATATAACACTGGTCAAAGCTGTCAACCATATAACACTGGTCAAAGGTGTCAACCATATAACACTGGTCAAAGCTGTCAACCATATAACACTGGTCAAAGGTGTCAACCATATAACACTGGTCAAAGGTGTCAACCATATAACACTGGTCAAAGCTGTCAACCATATAACACTGGTCAAAGGTGTCAACCATATAACACTGGTCAAAGCTGTCAACCATATAACACTGGTCAAAGCTGTCAACCATATAACACTGGTCAAAGCTGTCAACCATATAACACTGGTCAAAGCTGTCAACCATATAACACTGGTCAAAGGTGTCAACCATATAACACTGGTCAAAGGTGTCAGCATTTATATAACATCAGTCAAAGCTGTCTACATTTAGTAACTGATCAAAGCTGTCAATATTCATATAACACTGATCAAAGCTGTCAATATTCATATAAAACTGGTCAAAGCTGTCAATATTCATAACACTGGTCAAAGCTGTCAATATTCATATAACACTGGTCAAAGCTGTCAATATTCATATAACACTGGTCAAAGCTGTCAATATTCATAACACTGGTCAAAGCTGTCAATATTCATATAACACTGGTCAAAGCTGTCAATATTCATATAACACTGGTCAAAGCTGTCAATATTCATATAACACTGGTCAAAGCTGTCAATATTCATAACACTGGTCAAAGCTGTCAACAAAGTTGCTCACTATTAATATTTTTACCTTGCACTATTTGCTCCCTGAAATGAGGTTAGAAAATTAATTCTAAAACCTATGAAGGCATACAGATACGATTTGTGTATAATGACTTTACTAAGGAGGGACATTCCCTCTAAAACTAAACATATTACAAACGACATATTTTCAGTATAATTTAGTTTAGTGCACTGTCTTTTGCAGACTATGGAAGTCCAGTTAATAGTTTGTACACAGTACAAAAATAAATGTAACTGAAATTGCTTCATTAGAGAGACTCGGTTTGTTGCTTCATGAAGATGCACTTTGAATATGCTACATAATCTGCTACTCTACTGTGTATGCAACAGACTGACTTCACTGACTTTAGTCACTTGCCACTTCTTTCACTAACTTTTGTTGATTTCATACATTGTTCACATCTGACCCAGGTATTTTCTGGTCCAGTAGTTACCTTCGTCACCTGAACTGAGAATCTCCGTTGGTCACTTTAGTACCAGAGCCATTACTTGCTTTGCTATTGTTTTTGACATTGCTGGTGAATATAAATGGTCGAGTTTCATAAAGTTTGGCAGGACCATAAAAATTAGATCTGAAGGACCACAGAAGATAAAGTACGAGCCCTGACAGGAGGGCTCCGACAGCAGTGACGACACAAGACGCCACGAACAACACTGGCAAAATGTTGTTCACGTCTAAACAGGAGAGGTTACGATACCTCAGCGTCCGCACCCAAGTGGATCCCCTCTTCTCACATTCACAGAAAGTCACGTTCATTACAACCTCGTTCTCCAGTCCTACAGACGAAGTCTCAAGAGTGACTGCTTCGAAATGCTGAGCCTCGTCGACATTCTCTTCAAGGGGCAAGTTCCTGGGTTCACGCCCGCTGCCTTCACTCTCATCTTCGTCGTCCTCAATCCCGGCAAGATGGCTCTTGAAGACTTTATACGACGATGGAGTACTAAAACCAGAGTATGCAGTAGTGGTATGTGTAGGTGGGTGCTGTGTGGTTGTGGTGGGAAGGAAGGAGTGCCGCGTGTAGCAGGTCATGGCAGATAGTTGAGTGAGGTGCAGGGCTGTGAAGATGCACACACACAGGCAGGTCACTATACTCACGCAGCACACACTTACCACCACACCCTGTTGGAATATACCTTTTATAATCACTGTAAATAATAATGGTCTATAACCATGAATTACCCTTACACACGTAAAAAAGATGCACAAATCTTTCCTATGTATATCCTAAGCAACTAAGATGGCATGCGATAAAATTACGTTATCAGCTAGTGCAGTTATTACTTGCTTAAACAACCCTGGATAAAATTCGTAGCAATATCTTACGCCTAAATGTGACACATAATAAAGATATCATGGACTTGTATTTAGCAGAAGGTAACTAGAAATGTCACGTGTCCATCATAGGGCAACGACACCAACAAATGTGTCAGGTAACTTTATGACAAATACAATAAAATGTAGATATGTTACAGGAAGTCTGACCTTGATGAGGTTGGCAAGGCAGCGTTGCCGGCGCTTCTGGAAGCAGCTGATGAGGACAGCGCCGAACACTCCTGCCAACAACACCTGCAACATCACTACTGCTATAAAAACTGGTTCAGTTCCTCGACCTTTGAGGGAACAAATTAGCTCGGCTGGTCTCACTGGCTCAATTGTATACCACTTAATATAATAAACTGACTTCCATCCTTTAACATTTAACGATAAAATGATAGAAAAAATTCATTGAGTAAATCAGCATCACAATAATGTAAAGATTATTATAACAGCCTGCATCTTACACATTCCGGCAGCATCGTAGGATGTGCCGCCCCACCTACCTGCCCACACTTACCGGAACACCAGCGTAGTGAGGAACCTCCCTGAACTTGAGTGAGGGCGCCCACATGAGGAGCCAGGCAGCCAGTGTGACGGCCAACACACCTACCAGCACCTGTGCCGTCACCACAAGCACTCCTGCACGACCCAACCCACGCCATACCCACCTCCGACCACGGTGCATGGCTGCAACCAACCACCACAAACAGTTTAACACCTCAGTAACAACTAATTAACATCCACCCACAAGCAAGAAATGCATGATAATCAAAGGATGAGAGGGGAGACTAAAGTTAAAGAAAAGGAAAACAAGTAGCCAGTTGAGCAAGCTGTGGTGTGACCTAGTCAGAATAAGGCGGTAACGGACAAAAATACAAAATGAAGGGTAAAGGGGAAGTAAATTGAGTGGTAGTTAGAGCGGAGAGATAAGAAAGGAAATTTCCATTCAGTTAAGACAAAGAACAAATTTTCGACTGACACTATCAACCATACTTGAAACAGCAGACAGGCCCTGTTTGTTAGTTAAATATGTTTATTATGCATCCCAGACCCATCTAAAGTGTGTGTGTGTGTGTGTGTGTGTGTGTGTGTGTGTGTGTGTGTGTGTGTGTGTGTGTGTGTGTGTGTGTGTGTGTGTGTGTGTGTGGTGTGTGTGTGTGACTCAATCAATATTTGCACCAATAACTCACTACAGTTGTGACCGGGTGTGGAAGTGTGAATTGCTCATTACACTATAATTTGTTCATGACTGTAGCCATGTATAAACGTAAGTAACCATTCTTACAGGATTCATTACCTTTGTAACTTGTGAGTTCATTACCTTGTACCTAGTTCAGCTATCAAAACTTTGGGGGCCCAGTCCCTGGACCCATTACGTACCTCTGTAATCTGTAAATACCTTTGTAACTTGACATGATTGTGACCAGACCTACCTGGAGTTCATTACCTTTGTAAATTATGAGTTCATTACCTTTGTAAATTGTGAGTTCATTACTTTTGTAAATTGTGAGTTCATTACATCTGTAACTTGCTCAGCTATCAAAACTTTGGAGTCCAGTCCCTGGACCAATTATGTACCTCTGTAATCTTTTAACTACCGCCCACAGGATGGGTATGGGGTGCATAATAAACATATTAAACTAAAAAACTGTGGGCGGTAGTCAAAAAAAGATTATAGAGGTACATAATGGGTCCAGGGACTGGGCCCCAAAGTTATGAAGGTAATGATTAATTCACATGTCCAGGGTTTGTGTGTGTGTGTGTGTGTGTACTCACCTATTTGTACTCACCTATTTGTGGTTGCAGGGGTCGATTCACAGCTCCTGGCCCCGCCTCTTCGCTGATTGCTACTAGGTCCTCTTTCTCCCTGCCCCATGAGCTCTATCATACCTCGCCTTAAAACGGTTCCCGCCTCCACTACGTCACTTTCTAGGCTATTCCACGGTCTGACTACTCTATGACTGAAGAAATACTTCCTAACATCCCTTTGATTCATCTGAGTCTTCAACTTCCAATTGTGACCTCTAGTGTCTGTGTCCCTTCTCTGGAACATCCCGTCTTTGTCCACCTTGTCTATTCCGCGCAGTATTTTATATGTCGTTATCATGTCTCCCCCTGACCCTCCTGTCCTCCAGTGTCGTCAGGCCGATTTCCCTCAACCTTTCTTCGTAGGACAATCCCCGTAGCTCTGGGACTAGTCTTGTTGCAAACATTTGCACTTTCTCTAATTTCTTGACGTGCTTGACTAGGTGTGGATTCCAAACTGGTGCTGCATACTCCAGTATGGGCCTAGATAAGATAAGATAAGATAAGATTTCGTTCGGATTTTTAACCCCGGAGGGTTAGCCACCCAGGATAACCCAAGAAAGTCAGTGCGTCATCGAGGACTGTCTAACTTATTTCCATTGGGGTCCTTAATCTTGTCCCCCAGGATGCGACCCACACCAGTCGACTAACACCCAGGTACCTATTTGCTGCTAGGTGAACAGGACAACAGGTGTAAGGAAACGTGTCGAAATGTTTCCACCCGCCGGGAATCGAACCCGGGCCCTCCGTGTGTGAAGCGGGAGCTTTAGCCACCAGGCCACCGGGCCACCCTGACGTAAATGGTATACAGAGTCTTAAACGAATCCTTACTGAGGTATCGGAACGCTATCCGTAGGTTTACCAGGCGCCCGTATGCTGCAGCAATCTGACTGATGTGCGCCTCAGGAGATATGCTCGGTGTTATACTTACCCCCAGATCTTTTTCCTTGAGTGAGGTTTGCAGTCTTTGGCCATCTAAGCTATATTGTGTCTGCGGTCTTCTTTGCCCTTCCCCAATCTTCATGGCTTTGCATTTGGCAGGGTTAAATTCACCTGGACCAGGCTTGTAGCCTGTCCAGGTCTCTTTGTAGTCCTGCCTGATCCTCATCCGATTTGATTCTTCTCATTAACTTCGCATCATCTGCAAACAAGGACACTTCTGAGTCTATCCCTTCCGTTATGTCGTTCACATATACCAAGAACAGCACAGGTCCTAGGACTGACCCCTGTGGAACCCCGCTTGTCACAGGCGCCCACTCTGACACCTTCCCTCGCGTACCATGACTCGTGTTGCCCTCCCTGTCAGGTATTCTCTGATCCATTGCAGTGCCTTTCCTGTTATGTGTGCCTATCCTCTAGCTTTTGCAAATAACCTCTTGTGAGGAACTGTGTCGAAGGCCTTCTTGCAGTCCAAAAATATGCAGTCCCATCCACCCCTCTCTCTCTTGTCTACTTCTGTCACCTTGTCATAAAACTCTAGTAGGTTTGTGACACAGGATTTTCCTTCCCTGAAACCGTGCTGGTTGTCAATTATACACTTTTTTTTTCCAGGGCCCACCACTCTCCTTGTCTTCTCCATGCCCTTTGCATCTATACACGTTGTGATACAGGTCTGTAGTTTAGTGCCCATGTCTGTCTCCCTTTTTAAAAATTGGGATACATTTGCCATTTCCATACCTCGGGGTTTCCCCGTGTCAAATGATGTGTTGAAGATCTTTGTTAAAGGCTACACAAAAAAACTTGTCCTCTTTAAGGCCCTGGAGAGATTTTCTGGTCCCCCCGCCTTTGAGGTGTCAAATTGCCCTAGCAGCTTTTTCACCCCCTCCTTGGGTTTTATGTACCTCATCCGCATTCCTGGTGTGCCCCCCTGTTTGATTTTCCCGGAGTCCTACTGGTTTTAAAATGTAAATACTCTTTAAATCTTTTTGTTGAGCTCTGAATACCTCTTGGGGTTTTTTGTGAATTCCCCTCACCCTTCCTCAGTTGATTACCTGGGCCTTGATGTTTTTTTCCTCCTGATGTGGCTTCAAAAGCTTCGGGGCGTCTTTACTTTTTTATGCTATGTCATTTTATATTGTCTCTGAGCCTCCCTTCTTATCTGTGCATATTGTTTTTTGGCTCTTCGGCCGTTTCTTATTTTCCTGAGTTCTCTGTCTTCGTGCCTTTTTTTTTTAGTGACCTAGTTTTTGCCTCCCTACACCTTTGGGTGAACCAAGGACTCGTTCTGTTCTTCCCATTATTCTGTTTCCCTTGGGAACAAACCTCTCCTCTGCCTCCTTGCATTTTGTTGCCACATAGTCCATTTCTGTACTGGTTTTCCTGTCAGTTCCCTCTCCCACTGAATGTCTTGAAGGAAGTTCCTCATGCCTGAGTAGTTCCCCCTTTTGTAGTTTGGTTTTTCCCAGCCTATTCCTGCTACCTCTCCACTTGGAGCTCAACTATGTAGTCGAAGCACAGAACCACATGATCACTAGCTCCCAGGGGCCTTTCATACATGATACCCTCGATGTCCGAAGTACTCAAGGTGAATACAAGGTCCAGCCTTGCTGGTTCATCCTCTCCTCTCTCTCTGGTAGTGTCTCTAACATGTTGATGCATGAGGTTTTCCAGTACCACATCCATCATCTTGGCTCTCCATGTTTCGGGACCCCCATGGGGCTCCAGGTTTTCCCAGTCAATCTCCTTGTGATTGAAATCACCCATAACTAGTAACTTTGCTTCCCCCATGTGTGCTCTCCTGGCCACCTCGGCTAGTGTATCGATCATTGCTCTGTTGCTCTCATCGTATTCTTCTCTTGGTCTCCTGCAGTTCTGTGGTGGGTTGTACATTACTGCAATTATCACCTTTTGTCCCTCAGACTGGATTGTTCCTACTAAGTAGTCCCTTTCGCCCGTGCCATCCATTCCTTCCATTTTCTCGAAACCCCACTGGTTTTTAATGAGCAGTGCAACTCCTCCTCCCCCTCTCCTCCCTCTGTCTTTCCTGAGGATTTGATATCTGGATGGAAAGATTGAATCTGTTATTATTCTGGTGAGTTTTGTTTCTGTGAGTGCTATTATGTCTGGGGATGTCTCCTTGATTCTTTCGTGTCACTCCTCATACTTGTTTGTTATTCCATCTGCATTTGTATACCACACCTTCAACTTCTTTTCTAAGACTGTGGTCTGGGAAGTATATTGGGGTTGGGGAAGTGGGAGACCTGGTAAGGAACTATGGGTTGTTGCTGTGGGGGTCGAGTTTGTAATGTAGTGGGTGGGGGCATTGGATGTGGCATGGGTGTTTTGATTTAGAGTGTTTGGTTGCACTGGGGTTGACCTGGTTGGGAGGCTTCTATAGGAAGTTGTGAGGGAGGCTGTATTTGATCTTCTTCCTGGGTCTGGGATCTCCTGTCTGTCTTCTCCATCCCCTCTCTTTCCTCCTTTCGCCTTTGTGTGTGTGTGTGTGTGTGTGTGTGTGTGTGTGTGTGTGTGTGTGTGTGTGTGTGTGGCGTGTTCTTACCTATTTGTTCTTACCAATTTGTGGTTGCAGGGGGTCGATTCACAGCTCCTGGCCTCACCTCTTCATTGGTCACTACTGGGTCCACTCTCTCCCTGCTCCATGAGCTTTATCGTATCTCTTCTTAAAGCTATGTATGGATCCTGCCTCCACTACTTCACTCTCCAGATTGTTCCACTGCCTGACAACTCTGAAGAAATATTTCCTAACATCCCTGTGACTCATCTGTCTTCAATTTCTATTTGTGACACATTGTTGCTGTCTCCCAACTCTGAAACATCCTGTCCCTATCCACCTTGTCAATTCCTCTCAGAATTTTATGTCGTTATCATGTTTCCCCTATCCCTCCTGTCCTCAAGTGTTGTCAGGTTGATTTTTCTCCATCTCTCCTTGCAGGACATACCCCTTAGCTCCGGGACTAGTGTTGTGGCATTTTCTCTAATTTCTTGACGTGCCTGACCAGGTGTGGGTTCCATACTAGTGATGCATACTCCAATATGGGCCTGACATAAACGGTGTAGCGAGTCTTGAACGATTCCTTACTCAGGTGTCGAAACGCTATTCTCAGGTTTTCCAAGCGCCCATATACTGCAACAGATATCTGATTGATGTGCGCCTCAGATGTGCTCGGTATTATACTCCTTTTTTATTATAATCATGGGGGAGCGCTAAACCCGTAGGGATTATACAGCGCCTGTGGGGAGGGGGATGGGAAGGTATTCAGGCTAAATTCGGGGAACTGGAGCACAGATCCAATTCCCTAGATCAAGAGCCCCTAACCAGCGTCAAGGAACCTCCCTTGAGGAGTCGGTATTATACTTACCCAAAGATCTTTTTCCTTGAGTGAGGTTTGCAGTCTTAGGCCCCTCTAGCCTGTACTCAGTCTGCGGTCTTCATTGACCTTGGTGGGGTTGAACTCCAGGAGCCAGTTGTTGGAACAGGCTTGCAGCCTGTCCAGATCCCTTTGTAGTCCTGCCTGATCCTCATCCACTTGAATTCTCCGCATTAGCTTCACGTCGTCTGCAAACAGGGACACTCTGAGTCTGTCGCTTCCGTCATGTCAATCATACATATCAGAAGCAGCACCGGCCCTAGGACTGACCTTGTGGAACCCTGCTCGTCACAGGCGCCCACTCTAACACCTCGTCACATACCATCACTTGTTGTTTCCTTCCTGTCAACTATTCTCTGATCCATTGCAGTGCCTTTCCTGTTATTCCTGCCTGCTCCTCTAGCTTTTGCATTGATCTGTTGTGTGGAACCATGCTAAAAGTCAGTCAAAAAAAAAAAAAAAAAAAATGCAGTCTACCTACCCTCTTTCTCTCCTGCCTTACTTTTGTCACCTTGTTGTAAAACTCCAGTAGGTTTGCGATACAGGATTTCTCCTCCCTGAAACCGTGTTTCGTTATCGTGAATAAGTTAATTTCTTTCTAGGGGCTCCACAATACTTCTTTGTCGTTTCTTGTTATCTCCCCTCCTTCCTTCCTCAGCCTGGTTACCTGGTCCTTGACTGCTGTTTTCCTCCTGATGTGGCTGTACAACAACTTTGGGTCAGATCTAGTTGTACTCATCTATTTGTGTGGTTGCAGGGGTCAAGTCACAGCTCTTGCCCCCGCCTCTTCGCTGGTCGCTACTGTGGGTGTATACTCACCTAGTTGTTGTGGTTGCACGAGCAGAGTCACAGTTCCTGGCCCCGCCTCTTCACTGGTCGTACTAAGTCACTCTCCATGCTCCAAGAGTTTTATCACAGCTTTGTGTACTCACCTAATTGTACTCACCTAATTGTGGTTGCAGGGGTCGAGACTCAGCTCCTGGCCCCGCCTCTTCACTGATCGCTACTAGGTCCTCTCTCTGCTTCCTGGGCTGTATCATACCTCTTCTTAAAACTATGTATGGTTCCTGCCTCCACTACTTCACTTGCTAGGCTATTCCACTTCCTGACAACTCTATGACTGAAGAAATACTTCCTAACGTCCCTGTGACTCGTCTGAGTCTTCAGCTTCCAGTTGTGACCCCTTGTCCCTGTGTCCCCTCTCTGGAACATCCTATCTCTGTCCACCTTGTCTATTCCCCGCAGCATCTTGTATGTCGTTATCATGTCTCCCCTGACCCTTCTGTCCTCCAGTGTCGTCAGTCCGATTTCCCTCAACCTTTCCTCGTACGACATTCCCCTGAGCTCTGGGACTAGCCTTGTTGCAAACCTTTGTACTTTCTCTAACTTCTTGACGTGCTTGACCAGGTGTGGGTTCCAGACTGGTGCTGCATACTCCAGTATGGGCCTAACATACACAGTGTACAGTGTCTTGAACGATTCCTTATTAAGGTATCGGAACGCTATTCTCAGGTTTGCCAGGCGCCCGTATGCTGCAGCAGTTATTTGGTTGATGTGTGCCTCCGGTGATGTGCTCGGTGTTATGGTCACCCCAAGGTCTTTCTCCCTGAGTGAGGTCTGTAGTCTTTGTCCACCTAGCCTATACTCTGTCTGCAGTCTTCTTTGCCCCTCCTCAATCTTCATGACTTTGCATTTGGCTGGATTGAATTCGAGAAGCCAGTTACTGGACCACATGACCAGCCTGTCCAGGTCTCTTTGCAGTCCTGCCTCATCCTCATCCGATTTAATTCTCATCAACTTCACATCATCTGCGAACAGAGACACTTCAGAGTCTATTCCTTCCATCATGTCGTTCACATATATCAAAAATAGCACTGGTCCTAGAACTGACCCCTGTGGGACCCAGCTCGTCAAAGGCGCCCACTGTGATACCTCTTCACGTACCATGACTCGTTGCTGCCTCCCTGTCAGGTATTCCCTGATCCATTGCAGTGCCCTCCCTGTTACATGCGCCTGATCCTCCAGCTTCTGCACTAATCTCTTGTGGGGAACTGTGTCAAAGGCCTTCCTGCAGTCTAGGAAAACGCAATCTACCCACCCCTCTCTCTCGTGTCTTACTTCTGTTACCTTGTCATAAAACTCCAGGAGGTTTGTGATGTGTGTGTGTGTGTGTGTGTGTGTGTGTGTGTGTGTGTGTGTGTGTATTAGGGGTAAGGTGTTGACAGTTATTCAATTGTGTAACTTAGTTAATGATTGAAGTTTATCTCTTCAGATCAATAGGAGACAACACAGCTCACAACCAAAGGGAAACCCGGGTTCGATTTCCAGGCGGGGCGAGAAGTGTGGGCAAGTATTCTTAAATAATAATAATATCTTTATTTCTACAAGTACATGTACAAGGTATACAGGCCTAACTGACATCAATGACATACTACTACACGAAAGCCGCTTGTTATGAAGAGCATTTCGGGCAAATTGGTCAGTTTTGTCCCAGGATGCGACCCACACCAGTCCACTAACACCCAGGTACCTATTTTATACTGATGGGTGAATAAGGACAGCAGGTGTCTTATGGAAACACGTCCTAATGTTTTCCAGCCGTACCGGAGATTCGAACTCCGGACCTTAGTGTGTGATGTGAGTGCGCTGGTGATCGAGCTACGGGACTCCTACTGCCACTGCAGGCATGTACCTGGCTGTCGATCCATTGTTTTGGGTGGCATCTGGGAAGAATGAGGGATTGTAGTATCCCTTAGATAGAAGCCAAACACAGGTATAATGGGAATGTAGACAGTGGAGTCAGAGTAGACCTGTGGATTCCATCTCTCATTGGTTTTCAGATGCATGATAGAACTGATGAATGGTAAAGTCATTTGCCGTCAAGGAGGAATTAGATTACAACCTTGGGCTGTCAGTTAACCGTTTGAGAACAATAATACGAAAAGAACTTAAACTGAAATTCAATGACTCGAGACTGAGGGAGACACAGCAATCAGTCCACCTACCAGCATTCTATCATGCAGGAGGAGCCACATATTTATGGCATGTCACTACCGCCAGGCTCCAGCTGGATTACAAGTATCTCTGGAGGTTGCATCAGCACAACTAGCTGATGTAGACATTAACTAAATGTAAACTTTGCCACATGGACTATTGTCACACCTTGTCATTATGTGCTGGACTGCGATAAAATTAAAGAATTCAGAGACAACTCATTCACAAACATTCAAGGAATGTCAAAGTATTTTATCCACAGTGGCATGTTGTTACCAACCATTCTGGAAACAAAACTAACTTTGCCAACTGTAAATAATGCACAATCATTTAAACTTGTATAAATTCAAACATACCTTGTTAAAATATAAGGTTATATAATTCAAAAACCACATATTAACTACATTGTAATCTATTTGTGACTTAACTCATATCTGCATAATCAACTCGGTACGACTGCAACCAGATATAAACATGAACATAGTTAACTACCACTGTAGCTTGTTTAGCTATCAAAACATTGGGGCCCAGTCCTTGGACCCATTATGTACCTTGTTATGTTTTGACTACTACCCACTGAGAGTCGAAGATCAAAATGAATTTTTTATGAGAGAGCCACAAAATTTGATTAACACAAGCCTATCCGATGTTATCCTGACGCCAAATGACTTCGAACAGGCGATAAATGACATGCCCATGCACTCTGCCCCAGGGCCAGACTCATGGAACTCTGTGTTCATCAAGAACTGCAAGAAGCCCCTATCACGAGCCTTTTCCATCCTATGGAGAGGGAGCATGGACACGGGGGTCGTCCCTCAGTTACTAAAAACAACAGACATAGCCCCACTCCACAAAGGGGGCAGTAAAGCAACAGCAAAGAACTACAGACCAATAGCACTAACATCCCATATCATAAAAATCTTTGAAAGGGTCCTAAGAAGCAAGATCACCACCCATCTAGAAACCCATCAGTTACACAACCCAGGGCAACATGGGTTTAGAACAGGTCGCTCCTGTCTGTCTCAACTACTGGATCACTACGACAAGGTCCTAAATGCACTAGAAGACAAAAAGAATGCAGATGTAATATATACAGACTTTGCAAAAGCCTTCGACAAGTGTGACCATGGCGTAATAGCGCACAAAATGCGCGCTAAAGGAATAACAGGAAAAGTCGGTCGATGGATCTATAATTCCCCACAAACAGAACACAGAGAGTAGTCGTCAACAGAGTAAAGTCCGAGGCAGCTACGGTGAAAAGCTCTGTTCCACAAGGCACAGTACTAGCTCCCATCTTGTTCCTCATCCTCATATCCGACATAGACAAGGATGTCAGCCACAGCACCGTGTCTTCCTTTGCAGATGACACCCGAATCTGCATGACAGTGTCTTCCATTGCAGACACTGCAAGGCTCCAGGCGGACATCAACCAAATCTTTCAGTGGGCTGCAGAAAACAATATGAAGTTCAACGATGAGAAATTTCAATTACTCAGATATGGTAAACATGAGGAAATTAAATCTTCATCAGAGTACAAAACAAATTCTGGCCACAAAATAGAGCGAAACACCAACGTCAAAGACCTGGGAGTGATTATGTCGGAGGATCTCACCTTCAAGGACCATAACATTGTATCAATCGCATCTGCTAGAAAAATGACAGGATGGATAATGAGAACCTTCAAAACTAGGGAGGCCAAGCCCATGATGACACTCTTCAGGTCACTTGTTCTATCTAGGCTGGAATATTGCTGCACTCTAACAGCACCTTTCAAGGCAGGTGAAATTGCCGACCTAGAAAATGTACAGAGAACTTTCACGGCGCGCATAACGGAGATAAAACACCTCAATTACTGGGAGCGCTTGAGGTTTCTAAACCTGTATTCCCTGGAACGCAGGAGGGAGAGATACATGATTATATACACCTGGAAAATCCTAGAGGGACTAGTACCGAACTTGCACACGAAAATCACTCACTACGAAAGCAAAAGACTTGGCAGACGATGCACCATCCCCCCAATGAAAAGCAGGGGTGTCACTAGCACGTTAAGAGACCATACAATAAGTGTCAGGGGCCCGAGACTGTTCAACTGCCTCCCAGCACACATAAGGGGGATTACCAACAGACCCCTGGCAGTCTTCAAGCTGGCACTGGACAAGCACCTAAAGTCAGTTCCTGATCAGCCGGGCTGTGGCTCGTACGTTGGTTTGCGTGCAGCCAGCAGCAACAGCCTGGTTGATCAGGCGCTGATCCACCAGGAGGCCTGGTCACAGACCGGGCCGCGGGGGCATTGACCCCCGAAACTCTCTCCAGGTAAACTCCAGGTAAAACACCGTGGGTATGGGGTGCATAATAAACATATTAAACTACCTTAGATAAGGCTCGACTGAGAAACGAGCTCAATTAGCAGAATTCTTTTAGTGTAAAATTATATGTGTAAATAGAAAGTATTTTGTGTAATTCTAGTATTGTGTAAAAGCTACGTCAAGTTGTTCATGTCAGTCGCCGTCAAGCGGATGACCTCCCAGTGGTATTTCCAAATACGCTAAAAATTCCAGACACTTGTTGACTGATAATTCACTTGTAGCTGTAGTCTTTGTACACTTCACTGTTTTTATACATCAGATTACAGAGGATTAAACGAGATTATAGTATGTCAGAATATTCTGTGTAATGTATTACAACATGCTGTGTTGTGTGTCACATGCTATGTGGTGTCACAACATGCTGTGTGTGTCACATGCTATGTGGTGTCACAACATGCTGTGTTGTGTGTCACATGCTATGTGGTGTCACAACATGCTGTGTTGTGTGTCACATGCTATGTGTCACAACATGCTGTGTTGTGTGTCACATGCTATGTGGTGTCACAACATGCTGTGTTGTGTGTCACATGCTATGTGGTGTCACAACATGCTGTGTTGTGTGTCACATGCTATGTGTCACAACATGCTGTGTTGTGTGTCACATGCTATGTGTCACAACATGCTGTGTTGTGTGTCACAATATTCTGTGTGGTCTGTTACAAGTTGCGTGGTGTGTCACAACATGTGTGGTGTGTCATGTTGTGTGGTGTGTCACGACATGTGTGGTGTGTCACGGCATGTGTGGTGTGTCATGCTGTGTGGTGTGTCACGACATGTGTGGTGTGTCATGCTGTGTGGTGTGTCATGCTGTGTGCTGTGTCATGCTGTGTGCTATGTGGTCTGTTACAAACTGCGTGGTGTGTCACGACATGTGTGGTGTGTCATGCTGTGCTGTGTCATGCTGTGTGCTGTCATGCTGTGTGCTGTGCCAAGATGTGTGCTATGTCTGCTGTGTGCTGTGTCATGCTGTGTGCTGTGTCATGCTGTGTGCTGTGTCATGCTGTGTGCTGTGTCATGCTGTGTCATGCTGTGTGCTGTGTGCTGTGTCATGCTGTGTGCTGTGTGCTGTGTCATGCTGTGTGCTGTGTCATGCTGTGTGCTGTGTACTGGCTAGGTGTTAATCATGTTCAGTTTCCTGCGCTGTGATAACAACTCTAGATCCATCCGTCCAGGTGAGGCAGAGTACACACTCACCTGGTGATCCGTCCAGGTGAGCCAGAGTACACACTCACCTGGTGATCCGTCCAGGTGAGCCAGAGTACACACTCACCTGGTGATCCGTCCAGGTGAGCCAGAGTACACACTCACCTGGTGATCCGTCCAGGTGAGCCAGAGTACACACTCACCTGGTGATCCGTCCAGGTGAGCCAGAGTACACACTCACCTGGTGATCCGTCCAGGTGAGCCAGAGTACACACTCACCTGGTGATCCGTCCAGGTGAGCCAGAGTACACACTCACCTGTGATCATCGTCTTAACATCACAACACACTAGCAACATTCCCGCAACAAACATGAACATAAGAACATAAGAAAGGAGGAACACTGCAGGAGGCCTGTTGGCCCATACTAGGCAGGTCATTTACAATTCATCCCACTAACAAAACATTTGCCCAACCCAATTTTCAATGCTACCCAAGAAATAAGCTCTGATGTGAAAGTCCCACTCAAATCCAACCCCTCCCACTCATGTACTTATCCAACCTAAATTTGAAACTACCCAAAGTCCCAGCCTCAATAACCCAACTAGGTAGACTGTTCCACTCATCTACTACCTATTTCCAAACCAATACTTTCCTACGTCCTTTCTAAATCTAAACTTATCTAATTTAAATCCATTACTGCGGGTTCTCTCTTGGAGAGACATCTTCAAGACCTTGGTGGTGACGTGTACTTAGCTCTGTGAAGACCTGTTTGTGCGCTCTCTACGAATTGAAGCAAGATGCCCTCCATCGAGCAACTTTACCAACAGCTTAAGGAAGAATTGAGGATGGCGAAGATGGAGATTCGGCGACTGACTGAGGAAAACAAGAAGATTCGTAGTAGTCCTCCTGTTTTGAGTCCTGAGGTCAAGAAAGGAAACTGGTCAGTGGCTGGACAGCAGGGAACGAAGTTGACGATCAAGAAGACGAATGGAAAGGTGGAAACGATGAAGAAGAAAGAGGCTGCTGTGGAAACTGTTGTGGAAACATCTAATGCTTTCTCCGTGCTACCCAACGAATGTGAGTCGACTACTGGGAACGTCACGACAAACGACACCAAGGAAGGTAAGAACATTGTTGTTCTTGGGGATAGCCAAGTTAGGTATATGGATAGGGAGTTCTGCTTGAAGGACAGGAGTAGGAGACAGAGAGTTTGCTTTCCTGGGGCCGGGATGGAGGATATTGTTAGCCGTCTGGATGACATCATGAGAGGTAATGGGAGCAATCCTATTATCTGTCTCAGTGCTGGAGGCAACGATGTTGGCAGACGTAGGAGTGAGGACCTGATTAGCAGGTATAGGTCAGCAATAGAGATAATTAGGAGGAAGGGTGGGAAACCTGTCATATGTGGCATTTTGCCAAGGAGAGGAGTTGGAAATGAATGGTTGTCCAGAGCAATTGGTGTCAATTGCTGGCTGGACAAATACTGTAAGGAAAATGCGGTAACATTCATTGACAACTGGGACCTCTTCTATGGCAGAAAAAGACATGTATGCCAGGATGGGGTTCACTTATCTAGGTGTGGGGTGGGAGCACTGGCCAACGCAGTGGAGGGAGCTGTTAGGTCTTTAAACTAGGAATAGTTAGTGGTATGGGTTTTGGCGGGAAAACTGTGAAGTCGCAGGGTAGTAATATTAGTACTAGGAGAACTAATAATAGGCAAAATGAGGTGGATATTGGAAAGCCAGTGGCACTAATTGACAAGGACAGTAATAGGTTTAGTGGAATAACAGAAAGGAGCAGGAAGGGTAAAGAGAGAGGAGGGTCTTTAAATATTTATTACACAAATAGTCGCAGTGCTAGGAATAAGTTGGACGAGTTGAGACTAGTTGCTAGTGCAGGTAACATTGATGTATTTGCCATTACTGAGACGTGGTTTAATTCAAAAAGTCGGGACATGCCTGCAGAATGTCACATTCAGGGTTTTAAGAACATAAGAACATAAGAAAGGAGGAACACTGCAGCAGGCCTGTTGGCCCATACAAGGCAGGTCCTTTACAATTCATCCCACTAACAAACATTTGACCTACCCAATTTTCAATGCTACCCAAGAAATAAGCTCTGATGTGCAAGTCCCACTCAAATCCAACCCATCCCACTCATGTATTTATCCAACCTAAATTTGAAACTACCCAAAGTCCTAGCCTCAATAACCCAACTAGGTAGACTGTTCCACTCATCTACTACCCTATTTCCAAACCAATACTTTCCTATGTCCTTTCTAAATCTAAACTTATCTAATTTAAATCCATTACTGCGGGTTCTCTCTTGGAGAGATATTCTCAAGACCTTGTTAATATCCCCTTTATTAATACCTATCTTCCACTTATACACTTCGATCAGGTCTCCCCTCATTCTTCGTCTAACAAGTGAATGTAACTTAAGAGTCTTCAATCTTTCTTCATAAGGAAGATTTCTAATGCTATGTATTAATTTAGTCATCCTACGCTGAATGTTTTCTAATGAATTTATGTCCATTCTGTAATATGGAGACCAGAATTGAACTGCATAATCTAGGTGAGGCCTTACTAATGATGTATAAAGCTGCAGTATGACCTCTGGACTTCTGTTGCTTACACTTCTTGATATAAATCCCAGTAATCTATTTGCCTTATTACGTACGCTTAGGCATTGCTGTCTTGGTTTAAGGTTGCTGCTTACCATAACCCCCAAGTCCTTTTCGCAATCTGTATGGTTAAGTTCTACATTATTTAACTTATAAGTGCTAGGGTTATGGACACTCCCGAGCTTCAGAACCTTGCATTTATCTACATGAACTGCATCTGCCACTTTTCTGACCAAGAGTAGAGTTTGTATAAATCCTCCTGAAGTTCCCTAACATCTACGTTTGAATAAATTATCCTACCTATCTTCGTGTCATCGGCGAATTTGCTCATATCACTAGTAATTCCTTCATCAAGATCATTGATATATATTATAAACAACAACGGGCCCAAGACTGATCCCTGTGGAACGCCACTTGTTACTGATCCCCACTCGGATTTAACCCCATTTATGGACACTCTTTGCTTCCTGTCTGTGAGCCATGATTCAATCCACGAGAGCACCCTTCCCCCAATGCCATGAGCTGCTACTTTCTTCAACAGTCTTTGGTGCGGAACTCTATCAAATGCCTTACTAAAATCTAAGTAAATAATATCAAATTCTTTATCGTGGTCAACAGCCTCAAAAGCTTTACTGAAGAAAGTTAATAAATTAGTTAGACAAGACCGGCCTCTTGTGAATCCATGCTGAGTATCATTAATCAAGCTATGCTTATCGAGATGGCTTCTTATAATCTCAGCTATAATTGACTCTAGTAATTTGCCTACAATTGAGGTCAGGCTTGAACATTAAAATGGTATAAAATACCGACAGGTTGTTAGGTAAGACACATATGCAACAGTTAGGTATCTTTATTATGAAACGTTTCGCCTACACAGTAGGCTTCTTCAGTCAAGTACAGAAAAGTTGATAGAAGCAGAAGATACTTGAAGACGATGTAATCAGTCCATCACCCTTAAAGTTTTGAGGTGGTCAGTCCCTCAGTCTGGAGAAGAGCATTGTTCCATAGTATGAAACAATATGGAGATGAAGTGACAGGATGGAGCTTTTATAGCGCCAAGAGGTGAGACGTAGGCCACTAGGAGAGGTAAGAACTCAGATGTTGAAAGGTCAGGTCCTTCTCAAATCCAGCCGCTCTCACTGGTGGAAGTTGTCGAAGTTGATTGCAGGTCTGTACCAAGATACCCTTGTGTTGCAGTGTCTGACAGATTGAACATTAAAATGGTAAAAAATACCGACAGTTTTTTGGGTAAGACACATATGAAACAGTTAGGTATCTTATTATGAAACGTTTCGCCTACACAGTAGGCTTCTTCGTCAAGTACAGAAAAGTTGATAGAAGCAGAAGATACTTGAAGACGATGTAATCATCCATCACCCTTAAAGTTTTGAGTGGTCAGTCCCTCAGTCTGGAGAAGAGCATTGTTCCATAGTAATGAAACAATATGGAGATGAAGTGACAGATGGAGCTTTTATAGCGCCAAGAGGTGAGACGTATGCCACTAGGAGAGGTAAAACTCAGATGTTGAAAGGTCAGGTCTTCTCAAATCCAGCCGCTCTCACTGTGGAAGTTTGTCGAAGTTGATTGCAGGTCTGTAACCAAGATACCCTGTGTTGCAGTTCTGACAGATTGAACATTAAAATGGTATAAAATACCGACAGGTTGTTAGGTAAGACACATATGCAACAGTTAGGTATCTTTATTATGAAACGTTTCGCCTACACAGTAGGCTTCTTCAGTCAAGTACAGAAAAGTTGATAGAAGCAGAAGATACTTGAAGACGATGTAATCATCCATCACCCTTAAAGTTTTGAGGTGGTCAGTCCCTCAGTCTGGAGAAGAGCATTGTTCCATAGTATGAAACAATTATGGAGAATGAAGTGACAGATGGAGCTTTATAGCGCCAAGAGGTGAGACGTAGGCCACTAGGAGAGGTAAGAACTCAGATGTTGAAAGGTCAGGTCCTTCTCAATCCAGCCGCTCTCACTGGGTAAGTTGTCGAAGTTGATTGCAGGTCTTTTACCAAGATACCCTTTGTTTGCAGTGTCTGACAGATTGAACATTAAAATGGTATAAAATACCGACAGGTTGTTAGGTAAGACACATATGCAACAGTTAGGTATCTTTATTATGAAACGTTTCGCCTACACAGTAGGCATTCTTCAGTCAAGTACAGAAAAGTTGATAGAAGCAGAAGATACTTGAAAGACGATGTAATCAGTCCATCACCCTTAAAGTTTTGAGGTGGTCAGTCCCTCAGTCTGGAGAAGAGCATTGTTCCATAGTATGAAACAATATGGAGAATGAAGTGACAGGATGGAGCTTTTATAGCGCCAAGAGGTGAGACGTAGGCCACTAGGAAAGGGTAAGAACTCAGATGTTGAAAGGTCAGGTCCTTCTCAAATCCAGCCGCTCTCACTGGTGGAAGTTGTCGAAGTTGATTGCAGTCTGTACCAAGATACCCTTGTGTTGCAGTGTCTGACAGATTGAACATTAAAATGGTATAAAATACCGACAGGTTGTTAGGTAAGACACATATGCAACAGTTAGGTATCTTTATTATGAAACGTTTCGCCTACACAGTAGGCTTCTTCAGTCAAGTACAGAAAAGTTGATAGAAGCAGAAGATACTTGAAGACGATGTAATCAGTCCATCACCCTTAAAGTTTTGAGGTGGTCAGTCCCTCAGTCTGGAGAAGAGCATTGTTCCATAGTATGAAACAATATGGAGATGAAGTGACAGGATGGAGCTTTTATAGCGCCAAGAGGTGAGACGTAGGCCACTAGGAGAGGTAAGAACTCAGATGTTGAAAGGTCAGGTCCTTCTCAAATCCAGCCGCTCTCACTGGTGGAAGTTGTCGAAGTTGATTGCAGGTCTGTACCAAGATACCCTTGTGTTGCAGGTGTCTGACAGATTGAACATTAAAATGGTATAAAATACCGACAGGTTGTTAGGTAAGACACATATGCAACAGTTAGGTATCTTTATTATGAAACGTTTCGCCTACACAGTAGGCTTCTTCAGTCAAGTACAGAAAAGTTGATAGAAGCAGAAGATACTTGAAGACGATGTAATCAGTCCATCACCTTAAAGTTTTGAGTGTGGTCAGTCCCTCATCTGGGGAAAGCATTGTTTCCATAGTATGAAAAAATATGGAGATGAGCTTTTCTGTATTGACTGAAGTAAGCTATGTGTTGGCGAAACGTTTTCAAATAAGATACCTAAATGTTGCATTGTTGTCTTACCAACAACCTTTTCGGTTTATTTTATACCATTTAATGTTCCATCTGTCAGACACTGCAACAAGGGTATCTTGGTAGAACCTTTGCAATCAACTTCCAACTTCCATCATGAAGGTGGATTTGAGAAGGACTGATTTCAATCACTTTAAGTTTTTCTACCTCTCTAGTGGCCTAGTCTCACCTCTTGCGCTATAAAAGCTCCATGCCTGTCGACTTCATTCTCTGCATATGTGTTTCAAAACTATGGTAAATGCTCTTCTCCAGACTTGAGGGACTGACCACCTCAAACTTTAAGGGTTGATTGGACAGATTACATCGTCTCAAGTATCTTCTGCTCTAATCAAATTTTCTGTACTTGACTGAAGAAGCCTACTAGTGTAAGGCGAAACGGTTTCATAATAAAGATACCTAACTGTTGCATATGTGTCTTACCTAACAACCTGTCGGTATTTTATACCATTTTAATGTTCAATCTGTCAGACACTGCAACACAAGGGTATCTTGGTACAGACCTGCAATCAACTTCGACAACTTCCACCAGTGAGAGCGGCTGGGTTTGAGAAGGACCTGACCTTTCAACATCTGAGTTCTTACCTCTCCTAGTGGCCTACGTCTCACCTCTTGGCGCTATAAAAGCTCCATCCTGTCACTTCATCTCCATATTGTTTCATACTATGGAACAATGCTCTTCTCCAGACTGAGGGACTGACCACCTCAAAACTTTAAGGGTGATGGACTGATTACATCGTCTTCAAGTATCTTCTGCTTCTATCAACTTTTCTGTACTTGACTGAAGAAGCCTACTGTGTAGGCGAAACGTTTCATAATAAAGATACCTAACTGTTGCATATGTGTCTTACCTAACAACAGGTCAGGCTTATTGGGCGGTAATTTGACGGTAACGACTTGTCCCCTGTTTTAAAAATAGGAATTACATTAGCCATCTTCCACATATCAGACACTGCACCTGTTTGAAGAGATAAATTAAAAATATTAGTTAATGGTTCACAGACTTCCATTTTGCATTCCTTTAGAACCCTTGAAAAAACCTCATCAGGACCCGGCGACTTATTTTGCAATTCAGTCTGTCTATCTGCTTCACAACCATTTCACTAGTGACTGTGATGTTACATAATTTATCTTCTTCTAGCCCACTATAAAAATTAATTACTGGAATATTGTTAGTGTCTTCCTGTGTAAAAACCGAGAGAAAATAATTATTTAAAATCGAGCACATTTCATTCTCTTTGTCAGTAAGATGCCCATAGTTAGTTTTAAAGGGACCTATCTTATCTCTAACTTTTGTTCTATAGACCTGGAAAAAACTTTCTGGGTTAGTTTTAGAATCCCTAGCAACTTTAATTTCATAGTCCCTTTTAGCTTTTCTTATACCCTTTTTAATGTCCCTCTTAATGTCAATATACTGATTCATAAGATGACCCTCACCTCTTTTGATACGTCTATAAATTCCTTTCTTATGCCCTAGTAGATATTTGAGCCTATTATTCATCCATTTTGGGTCATTTCTATTTGATCTAATTTCCTTATAAGGGATAAACGTTCTTTGAGCAGCATGTATTGTGTTCAGAAAACTGTCATATTGATAGCTCTCTTCGTTACCCCAGTCAACAGATGATAAGTGTTCTCTAAGCCCATCGTAATCTGCTAAGCGAAAATCTGGGACTGTTACTGAGTTATCGCTACTATCGTACTTCCATTCAATGCTAAATGTAATTGATTTGTGGTCGCTAGCACCCAATTCCTCTGAAATTTCTAAATTATTAACAAGGGATTCATTGTTTGCTAGAACTAAGTCAAGCAGGTTATTTCCCCTTGTAGGTTCTGTCACAAACTGCTTCAAAAAACAATCCTGAACTACTTCTAAGAAGTTGTATGATTCTAAATTCCCAGTCAAGAAATTCCAATCAATATGAGTAAAGTTAAAGTCTCCTAGAATTACTACATTATCGTGCCTTGTGGCCTTAACAATTTCCTCCCACAGTAGTCTCCCTTGGTCCCTATCTAAGTTTGGGGGACGGTATATCACTCCTAAAATCAGTTTTTCATGCCCCTCTGAAAATTCTATCCAAACAGACTCTGTATGTGTTACTTCAGACTTAATACCCATTTTTATGCAACAGTTCAAGCGATCTCGGACATACAATGCCACCCCACCCCCCTTCCCGATACTTCTATCTACTTGGAACAATTTAAAACTCTGAATATGACATTCCGCAGGCATGTCCCGACTTTTTGAATTAAACCACGTCTCATTTAAGGCAAATACATCAATGTTACCTGCACTAGCAACTAATCTCAACTCGTCCATCTTATTCCTAGCACTACGGCAATTAGCATAATAAACATTGAAAGACTCTCCTTTCTCTTTACCCTTCCTGCTCATTTCTGTTTTTCTACTAAACCTATTACTGTCCTTATCACCCAAAGTCACTGGCTTTTCAATATCTACCTCGTTCTGCTTATTACTAGTTCCCCTAGAACTCGTTATATTACTACACTGGGACTTCACTGTTTCCCTGCCAAAACCCATACCACTAACTATTCCTAGTTTAAAGTCCTAACAGCTCCCTCCACTGCAGTTGCCAGTGCTACCAACCCAGACCTAGATAAGTGAACCCCATCCCTGGCATACATGTCACTTCTGCCATAGAAGAGGTCCCAGTTGTCAACGAATGTTACCGCATTTTCCTTACAGTATTTGTCCAGCCAGCAATTGACACCAATTGCCCTGGACAACCATTCATTTCCAACTCATCTCCTTGGCAAAACACCACATATGACAGGGTTCCCACCCTTACTCCTAATTATTTCTATTGCTGACCTATACCTGCTAATCAGGTCCTCACTCCTACGTCTGCCAACATCGTTGCCTCCAGCACTGAGACAGATAATAGGATTGCTCCCATTACCTCTCATGATGTCATCCAGACGGCTAACAATATCCTCCATCCCAGCCCCAGGAAAGCAAACTCTGTCTCCTACTCCTGTCCTTCAAGCAGAACGCCCTATCCATATACCTAACTTGGCTATCCCCAACAACAACAATATTCTTACCTTCCTTGATGTCGTTCGTCTTGACGTTCCCAGTAGTCGACTCACATTCGTCGGGTAGCACTGAGAATGTATTAGATGTTTCCACAACAGTTTCCACGGCAGTCTCTTTCTTCTTCATCGTTTCTACCTTTCCATTCGTCTTCTTGATCGTCAACTTCGTTTCCTGCTGTCCAGCCACTGACCAGTTTCCCTTCTTGACCTGAGGACTCAAAACAGGAGGACTACTACGAATCTTCTTGTTTTCCTCGGTCAGTCGCCGAATCTCCATCTTTGCCATCCTCAATTCTTCCTTAAGCTGTTGGTACAGTTGCTCGATGGAGGGCATCTTGCTTCAATTCGTAGAGAGCGCGCAACATACATCACTAACATACTGACAACAGCATTTCAACACAATAACGACAATGGCAGTCTTCTTTTCCAGATATGAAGGCAGGCATGTACCTAGCTACATTACCTAACCCTGGCTCCTAGCACCCAGACCACCTCAGCACACCCTGGCTCCTAGCACCCAGACCACCTCAGCACACCCTGGCTCCTAGCACCCAGACCACCTCAGCACACCCTGGCTCCTAGCACCCAGACCACCTCAGCACACCCTGGATCCTAGCACCCAGACCACCTCAGCACACCCTGGCTCCTAGCACCCAGACCACCTCAGCACACCCTGGATCCTAGCACCCAGACCACCTCAGCACACCCTGGCTCCTAGCACCCAGACCACCACAGCACACCCTGGCTCCTAGCACCCAGACCACCTCATCACACCCTGGCTCCTAGCACCCAGACCACCACAGCACACCCTGGCTCCTAGCACCCAGACCACCTCAAGTACACCCTGGCTCCTAGCACCCAGACCACCACAGCACACCCTGGCTCCTAGCACCCAGACCACCTCAGCACACCCTGGCTCCTAGCACCCAGACCACCTCAGCACACCCTGGCTCCTAGCACCCAGACCACCACAGCACACCCTGGCTCCTAGCACCCAGACCACCTCAAGTACACCCTGGCTCCTAGCACCCAGACCACCTCAGCACACCCTGGCTCCTAGCACCCAGATCACCTCAGCACACCCTGGATCCTAGCACCCAGACCACCTCAGCACACCCTGGCTCCTAGCACCCAGACCACCACAGCACACCCTGGCTCCTAGCACCCAGACCATCTCAAGTACACCCTGGCTCCTAGCACCCAGATCACCTCAGCACACCCTGGCTCCTAGCACCCAGATCACTTCAAGTACACCCTGGCTCCTAGCACCCAGACCACCTCAGCACACCCTGGCTCCTAGCACTCAGACCACCTCAGCACACCCTGGCTCCTAGCACCCAGACCACCACAGCACACCCTGGCTCCTATCACCCAGACCACCTCAGCACACCCTGGCTCCTAGCACCCAGACCCCCACAGCACAAGACCACCTCAGCACAACCTGGTTCCTAGCACCCAGCCCACCTCAGCACACAATGGCTCCTAGTACCCAGACCACCACAGCACACCCTGGGTCCGAGATCCATCCTGGCACAGGTGAGACGTTGGTCATGTTCCCTTACTCCTGCTGCCCTTTTTCATCTAGATGTAAGTAGGTAGTGGGTGTTACCCAATTGTTGTGGGTAGCATCCTGGGGAGCAAAATTAACCTAAGCTGCCCAGTATGCCAGTGATGCCAATTAGGTCTGTGTCAGTAGTATCATGTACTTACCTGGAGTATACCTGGAGAGGGTCTCGTCTCAGTAGTATCAGTTACCAGTAGTATCAGTTACCAGTAGTGTCAGTAGTAGTGACTCATACAACCGTTACTGAATCACTGCCTCCTGCATGAATCACTGACTGTTATATCACTGACCGTTACTGCTGACCTAGTATGATTTGAATGTCGCTCACCCTCCAGGCACTCGCCAGGGCAGTTCAAGTTGAGTCACAAGAGAGGAGACAGGTCAGGCCTGGCATCCCCATATATTCCATCTAATATATGTACTAGAACATCTGACATGAGTGTTTATTACCCAATCCATGTTTCGAACCCCTACATGACATTCGGGGTCAACACCCCTGCGGCCCGGTCTGTGACCAGGCCTCATGGTGGATCAGGGCCTCATCAACCAGGCTGTTGCTGTTGGCTGCACACAACCCAACGTACGAACCACAGCCCAGCTGGTCAGGTACTGACTTTAGGTATTTGTCCAGAGTCTTCTTGAAGACTCCTGGGAGGCAGTTGAACAGTCTTGGACCCTTGACACTTATTGTGTTGTCTGCTTTTCATTGCGCGGATGTTGCACCGTCTGCCGAGTCTTTTGCTTTCATAGGGAGTGATTTTCGTATGCAAGTTTGGTACTAATCCCTCTAAGATTTTCCAAGTGTATATAATCATGTATCTCTCCCGCCTGCGTTCTAGGGAGTACAGATTGAGGAACTTCAAGCGTTCCCAGTAATTATCATGATTATTATTGTTATTATTATTATTATTATTATTGCTACTATTATTATTACTATTAGTGCTGATGTTATTGTTGTAAACACACTTTTACTTCTAGCTTCCACCAAAACTATCTTAACATTGTATTCTCAGTATCAACAGTTAAAAGAATCTACCACTTACTCGAGCACACAACACATCCTTACGAAGCTTCCTGGCCGCTTTAATTTATTTTTCATTTTTTTTTTTTTGGTGGGGGACTATTATGAGGCTATTTCTGCCTCAACCAAAGGCTCTAAAGCTGATGCCATCAGAATGCCACGTGTAACGGGTTCACATTGTCGTTTCTAACTATTATTGCAAACACTTCCCTATAGGTCAACTATGCTTCGCTCTAAGAAATAACTTCTCCAGTAGGTAGTAGATTGGTAGACAGAAACATCCTGGGAAGTACTACCGTCCTGTCATATGACTGTGAAACAGACGTATGTTGAATGTTTGCACTGAGACTTTACTGCGGGTCTTGTGTGTGAACGTACAGCTTCACAAGTAATTCTTACAAACTTACTATAATCAGTTTACGTATCTCTTGACTTAAGTCTGTATTTTTTAATAGTTGAGGATTAACAACTATTGACTTTCTAATTCAGAAGAACTGGTATGAGAGCAGGCCGCGGGGGTAATGATCCCGGGAACCAAGAACAGATGACGGCCCGGTGGGCCGGTGGCCTGGTGGCTAAAGCTCCCGCTTCACACACGGAGGGCCCGGGTTCGATTCCCGGCGGGTAGAAACATTTCGACACGTTTCCTTACACCTGTTGTCCTGTTCACCTAGCAGCAAATAGGTACCTGGGTGTTAGTCGACTGGTGTGGGTCGCATCCTGGGGACAAGATTAAGGACCCCAATGGAAATAAGTTAGACAGTCCTCGATGACGCACTGACTTTCTTGGGTTATCCTGGGTGGCTAACCCCCCGGGGTTAAAAATCCGAACGAAATCTTATCTTATCTTATCTGACGTGTGTTAGTGTGTCAGAAAGTGAGAAGAATAAGGGAGCGAAAAGTTACTAAAGCAATGTATGTATACGTAATACACTTGGTGTAGTGCTCATAACAAGTGACTGGCAAAGTCTTGGTGAGGAAGTCACTGGTATTAAGGTGACGACCTAGAGAGCTGCCGTGAGGTCATAACACCACCTTCCTTCTTCCTTCACTTGTTTACAGTCACTAACCTCACTCTCCGGCCCAGGCCAACCCCCACCCCAACAACCATCACACACTCACTCACCTCCTCCCTGCTGCTTCCTCCCCCCCCCCTCCTGCTTCTTTCTCTTCCCTGCTTCATCCTCCTCCTCCTCCTCCTCCATGCTTCTTCTTCCTCCTCCCCACTACTTTCTCCTGCCTGCTTCTTTCTTCCTACTTCCTCCTCCTCCTCCATACTTGCTCATCTTCCTCCAGCCTGCTTCCTCGCTGGTAACCCCCACCAATCTCTCCAACACTTGACTCTCTCCCTCACCCCAGCAGTTCAACAAGAGTTAATGACTACTGTGCGCATTTTTTACTCTTCATACGCCGGAAGTTACCAATTACAAGCATCCTCAGTGTTGCCGAGACGGGGCAGGCACGGGGCGGGGTGGGACGGGGCAGGCAAGGGGCGGGGTGGGACGGGGCAGGCACGGGACAGGGTGAGACGGGGCAGGCACGGGACGGGGTGAGACGGGGCAGGCACGGGACGGGGTGAGACGGGGCAGGCACGGGACGGGGAGACAGGGCAGGCACGGGACGGGGTGGGACGGGGCAGGTACGGGACGGGGTGGGACGGGTCAGGCACGGGACGGGGTGGGACGGGTCAGGCACGGGACGGGGTGGGACGGGGCAGGCACGGGACAAGGAGAGACAGGGCAGGCACGGGACGGGGTGGAACGGGGCAGGCACGGGACAAGGTGGGACGGGGCAGGCACGGGACGGGGTGAGACAGGGCAGGCACGGGACGGGGTGGGATGGGGCAGGCACGGGACGGGGTGAAACAGGGCAGGCACGGGACAGGGTGAGACGGGTCAGGCAAGGGACGAAGTGGGACGGGACAGGCACGGGACGGGGAGAGACGGGGCAGGCACTGGATGGGGAGAGACGGGGCAGGCACGGGACGGGGAGAGACGGGACAGGAACGGGACGGGGTTAGACGGGGCAGGAACGGGACGGGTGAGACGGGTTCACTGTCTTCATCCTGTGTAGTCTTCACCCTGTGTAGTCTTCACCCTGTGTAGTCTTCACCCTGTGTAGTCTTCACCCTGTGCACACTCTGTATCCTTCCCTCCACAACACAAACAAGGTGGGGAAAGGGGGGAGGGAGTTATCCTAGGTAATTTACACATACATTACTATGTATGGTAATTGTACTTGTGTATATCTGTACCTAAATAAGATTACTTAAGACTCACACATTGAGTGTCCGTGTTTCAATCCCCGGCACGGGTCGAAATATTGGGCATGTTTCCTTACACCTGCTGTCCCTGTTCATCTAGTAGTAAGTAGGTAGGTACCTGGGCTTTAATCACCTTACACCTGCTGTCTCTGTTCACCTAGCATTAAGTAGGTACCTGGGTGTTAGTCGACTGGTGTGGGTCGCGTCCTAGGGGTAACAGGATTGAAGGACCACAATGGATGCAAGACAGACAGTCCTCGATGAAACTGACTTTGAAATGCTCTGCATACAAAAGGGCTTTTGGCATGCACACCCAACTATTGTATTCTTTGGTACAACAATGTATCATGTCAAAATAAACATTATTATTATTATTATTGGGTTATCCAAATCTTATGCCAAGTTGAGAGTCATCAGCAGCACAGAATGTGGTCAGAGTCACTGTGGCAAGTCCTTGTCTTACCTCCGCTGCTCAACACTCATGTCATCCACTTGGCACTCATCCACAGCACTGTACTGTGCCGCCAAAGTGCACTCTTTGTTGTTGAGGTTTACATCTACCACAAGTTCAGAGGTGCTTCAAGATTTACAGCAGTGTACCCTAAGGCGACATTCACACGGTACGTTTTCTACGTTTTAACAGTTTTCTACTTCAAGAATATAGTAGACTGATAAGTATTAAATAATAATAATAATAATAATAATAATAATAATAATAATAATAATAATAATTATCTTTATTTCTACAAGTACATGTACAAGGTATACAAGCCTAGCTGACATCAATGACATACTACTATATAGAAAAACGCCCGAAAGGACCCCGATGGAAATAAGTCACTCTCACTGACTTTTTTGGGTTATCCGGGGCTCTGTACACATATGCTGCTATGAAATGGCAAAGTATTTTATCCATAGTGGTATATTACAGACCATTCTGGAGAAATACCCCGAGTTTGCTAGCTGTAAATAATGCATTACCACGTGTGCGTGTACTCACCTATTTGTGGTTGCAGGGGTCGAGTCTTAGCTCCTGGCCCCGCCTCCACTACGTCATTTTCTAGGCTATTCCACTGCCTGACAACTCTATGACTGAAGAAATACTTCCTAATATCTCTCTGACTCATTTGTGTCTTCAACTTCCAATTGTGACCTCTTGTGTCTGTGTCCCTTCTCTGGAACATCCCGTCTTTGTTCACCTCGTCTATTCCGCGCAGTATTTTATATGTCGTTATCATGTCTCACCTGACCCTCCTGTCTTCCGGTGTCGTCAAGCCGATTTCCCTTAACCTTTCTTCGTAGGACAATCCCTGTAGCTCTGGGACTAGTCTTGTTGCAAACCTTTGCACTTTCTCTAATTTCTTGACGTGCTTGACTAGGTGTGGATTCCAAACTGGTGCTGCATACTCCAGTATGGGCCTGACGTAAATGGTATACAGAGTCTTGAACGAATCCTTACTAAGGTATCGGAACACTATCCGTAGGTTTGCCAGGTGCCCGTATGCTGCAGCAGTTATCTGATTGATGTGCGCCTCAGGAGATATGCTTGGTGTTATACTCACCCCCAGATCTTTTTCCTTGAGTGAGGTTTGCAGTCTTTGGTCATCTAAACTATATTGTGTCTGCGGTCTTCTTTGCCCTTCCCCAATCTTCATGACTTTGCATTTGGCAGGGTTAAACTCTAGGAGCCAGTTGCTGGACCAGGCTTGTAGCATGTCCAGGTCTCTTTGTAGTCCTGCCTGATCCTCATCCGATTTGATTTTTCCCATTAACTTCACATCATCTGCAAACAAGGACACTTCTGAGTCTATCCCATATCATAAAAATCTTTGAAAGGGTCCTAAGAAGCAAGATCACCACCCATCTAGAAACCCATCAGTTACACAACCCAGGGCAACATGGGTTTAGAACAGGTCGCTCATGTCTGTCTCAACTATTGGATCACTACGACAAGGTCCTAGATGCACTAGAAGACAAAAAGAATGCAGATGTAATATATACAGACTTTGCAAAAGCCTTCGACAAGTGTGACCATGGCGTAATAGCGCACAAAATGCGTGCTAAAGGAATAACAGGAAAAGTCGGTCGATGGATCTATAATTTCCTCACTAACAGAACACAGAGAGTAGTCGTCAACAGAGTAAAGTTCGAGGCAGCTACGGTGAAAAGCTCTGTTCCAAAAGGCACAGTACTAGCTCCCATCTTGTTCCTCATCCTCATATCCGACATAGACAAGGATGTCAGCCACAGCACCGTGGCTTCCTTTGCAGATGACACCTGAATCTGCATGACAGTGTCTTCCATTGCAGACACTGCAAGGCTTCATGCGGACATCAACCAAATCTTTCAGTGGGCTGCAGAAAACAATATGAAGTTCAACGATGAGAAATTTCAATTACTCAGATATGATAAACACGAGGAAATTAAATCTTCATCAGAGTACAAAACAAATTCTGGCCACAAAATAGAGCGAAACACCAACGTCAAAGACCTGGGAGTGATCATGTCGGAGGATCTCACCTTCAAGGACCATAACATTGTATCAATCGCATCTGCTAGAAAAATGACAGGATGGATAATGAGAACCTTCAAAACTAGGGAGGCCAAGCCCATGATGGCACTCTTCAGGTCACTTGTTCTATCTAGGCTGGAATATTGCTGCACACTAACAGCACCTTTCAAGGCAGGTGAAATTGCTGACCTAGAAAATGTACAAAGAACCTTCATGGCGCACATAACGGAGATAAAACACCTCAATTACTGGGAGCTCTTGAGATTCCTAAACCTATATTCCCTGGAACGCAGGCGGGAGAGATACATGATTATATACACCTGGAAAATCCTAGAGGGACTAGTACCGAACTTGCACACGAAAATCACTCACTACGAAAGCAAAAGACTTGGCAGACGATGCAACATCCCCCCAATGAAAAGCAGGGGTGTCACTAGCACGTTAAGAGACCATACAATAAGTGTCAGGGGCCCGAGACTGTTCAACTGGCTTCCAGCATACATAAGGGGGATTACCAACAGACCCCTGGCAGTCTTCAAGCTGGCACTGGACAAGCACCTAAAGTCGGTTCCTGACCAGTCGGGCTGTGATTCGTAAGTTGGTTTGCGTGCAGCCAGCAGCAACAGCCTGGTTGATCAGGCTCTGATCCACCAGGAGGCCTGGTCACAGACCGGGCCGCGGGGGCGTTGACCCCCAAAACTCTCTTCAGGTAAACTCCAGGTTATGTTGTTCACACATACCAAGAACAGCACAGGTCCTAGGACTGACCCCTGTGGAACCCTGCTTGTCACAGGCGCCCACTCTGACACCTCGTCACGTACCATGTCTCGTTGTTGCCTCCCTGTCAGGTATTCTCTGATCCATTGCAGTGCCTTTCCTGTTATGTGTGCCTGATCCTCTAGCTTTTGCAGTAACCTCTTGTGAGGAATTATGTCGAAGGCCTTCTTGCAGTCCAAAAAAATGCAGTCGACCCACCCCTCTCTCTCTTGTCTTACTTCTGTCACCTTGTCATAAAACTCTAGTAGGTTTGTGACACAGGATTTTCCTTCCCTGAAACCGTGCTGGTTGTCAATTATACACTTGTTTCTT
Source organism: Cherax quadricarinatus (assembly GCF_026875155.1). NCBI lineage: Eukaryota > Metazoa > Arthropoda > Malacostraca > Decapoda > Parastacidae > Cherax > Cherax quadricarinatus. Next base: position 36,045,750 of record NC_069447.1, read on the forward strand.
TCCAGGTGCTCCACCACTTTCCTCCTGATGATCTTCTCCATGACCTTGCATACTATACACGTTAGTGATACAGGTCTGTAGTTTAGTGCCTCATGTCTATCTCCCTTTTTAAAAATTGGGACTACATTTGCCATCTTCCATACCTCGGGGAGTTGCCCAGTTTCAAATGATGTGTTGAAGATCTTTGTTAATGGACACACAATATCTCTGCTCTCTCTTTAAGGACCCACGGAGAGATGTTGTCTGGTCCCACCGCTTTGAGGTGTCAAGTTCGCATAGCAGCTTCTTCATCTCCTCCTTGGTTATATGTACCTCATCCAGCACTTGCTGGTGTACCCCCCTGTTCTGATTTTCTGGAGTCCTACTGGTTTCCACTGTAAATACTTCTTTAAATCTCGTGTTGAGCTCCTGACATACCTCTCGGTCGTTTCTTGTGAATTCCCCATCACCCTTCCTCAGTCTGATTACCTGGTCCTTGACTGTTGTTTTCCTCCTGATGTGGCTGTACAACAGCTTCGGGTCAGTCTTGACTTTCGATGCTATGTCATTTTCATATTGTCGCTGAGCCTCCCTTCTCATCTGTGCATATTCGTTTCTGGCTCTTCGGCTAATCTCTTTATTTTTCCGAGTTCTCTGTCTTCTGTACCTTTTCCATTCTCTGGTACACCTAGTTTTTGCCTCCCTACACCTTTGGGTGAACCAAGGACTCGTTCTGTTCTTCCCATTATTTCTGTTTCCCTTGGGAACAAACCTCTCCTCTGCCTCCTTGCATTTTGTTGCCACATAGTCCATCATTTCTTGTACTGGTTTTCCTGTCAGTTCCCTCTCCCACTGAATGTCCTGAAGGAAGTTCCTCATGCCTGAGTAGTTCCCCCTTTTGTAATTTGGTTTTTCCCACCCTATTCCTGCTACTCTCTCCACTTGGATCTCAACTATGTAGTCGAAGCACAGAACCACATGATCACTAGCTTCCAGGGGCCTTTCATACATGATATCCTCGATGTCCGAACTACTCAAGGTGAATACAAGGTCCAGTCTTGCTGGTTCATCCTCTCCTCTCTCTCTGGTAATGTCTCTAACATGTTGATGCATGAGGTTTTCCAGTACCACATTCATCATCTTGGCTCTCCATGTTTCGGGATCCCCATGGGGCTCCAGGTTTTCCCAGTCAATCTCCTTGTGATTGAAATCACCCATAACTAGTAACTTTGCTCCCCCCATGTGTGCTCTCCTGGCCACCTCGGCTAGTGTGTCGACCATTGCTCTGTTGCTCTCATCATATTCTTCTCTTGGCTTCCTGCAGTTCTGTGGTGGGTTGTACATTACTGCAATTATCACCTTATGTCCCTCAGACTGGATTGTTCCTACTAAGTAGTCCCTTTCGCCCGTGCCATCCATTCCTTCAATTTTCTCAAAACCCCACTGGTTTTTAATGAGCAGTGCAACTCCTCCTCCTCCTCTCCTCCCTCTGTCTTTCCTGAGGATTTGATATCCAGATGGAAAGATTGAATCTGTTATTATTCTGGTGAGTTTTGTTTCTGTGAGTGCTATTATGTCTGGGGATGTCTCCTTCATTCTTTCATGCCACTCCTCATACTTATTTGTTATTCCATCTGCATTTGTATACCACACCTTCAACTTCTTTTCTAAGACTGTGGTCTGGGAGGTGTATTGGGGTTGGGGAAGTGGGAGACCTGATAAGGAACTATGGGTGGTTGCTGTGGGGGTGGAGTTTGTAATGCAGTGGGGTGGGGGCATTTGGATGTGGCATGGGTGTTTGGTTTATGCGTGTTTGGTTGCACTGGGGTTGACCTGGTTGGGAGGCTTCTATAGGAAGTTGTGAGGGAGGCTGTATTTGATCTTCTTCCTGTGTCTGGGATCTCCTGTCTGTCTTCTCCATCCCCTCTCTTTCCTCCTTTTGCCTTTGTACCATGTCTCTCAGTTTCTGCCTTTCTTTTTGTGTTCTGTCGCGGTCGAGATACACCTTCCTGTATGTCGGCATGTCCCTTAATTCGTGCTTTCTCCTGCAGGATCCTGTTCCGAGTCGATTCTGCCTTGAAAATCACTTTCACTGGCCGGGTTCTTTTTTCTACAAACCCCCCTATTCTCCAAAAATTTTCCAGCTGGGTCATGTCGTCGTCTACTATTGCTTTCATGATGCTTTCAATTGCTTTTTTTCCTTTGTTTTCTTGCTTCATATGTTTCCCCTTCAACTTCCTGGAGCCCATACACAATGACTGCCCTCACCCTTTC
>NC_069447.1:36050502-36071233 GCF_026875155.1 Cherax quadricarinatus
TGTGTGTGTGTGTGTGTGTGTGTGGGTGTGCGTGCTTGTGTGTATGCATATATTTGTACGCTGGCGTGCATATGTGTGCGCGTGCGCCCTCATGTGTGTATGTGTGTGCGCGCGCGCTCGTGTGGGTGTATGACCCACTTAATATTTGTATTTATAACTCATTACAATTGTGACCAGGTGTGGACATATCAGTGGTTCATTACTTTGTAATTTGTTCATGACTGTAACCATGTATAGGAGTGAGGCTGATTCATTACCTTTGTAACTTGACATGATTGTGACCAGATCTACCTGGAGTTCATTACCTTTGTAACTAGTTCAGCTATCATAACTTTGGGGTCCAGTCCCTGGACCCATTATGTACCTTTGTAATCTTTTGACTACTGCCCACGGGATGGGTCTGGGGTGCATAATAAACATATTAAACTATGTATGATAATCTATGAAACTGTGTTTGTGTATACATAAATAAACTTTTTCTGTCTCATAAACACGCTAGATAACAGGGGATATCATGCTACTTCCTACTTACATACAACCTTGGTCACACTTCACAGACGAGCGCACATGCATGATATAATATATATATATATATATTTATATATATATATATATATAGTATATAAATATATATATCCCATATATCTAGGTTTTTTCACCTTTTTCTCTAAATAGCTCTTGTCCTTTCTTTATTTCTCTATTGTCCCATGGGGAAAGATGGAAAAGAATCTTTCCTGCGTAGCCATGAGTGTCGTATGAGGCGACTAAAATGCCGGAACCTCCAATGGGCTATAACCCCTTCTCACTCCTGTAACATTTACTAAAAAAGAGAATAAGAAAAACTTATAAAACTGGGAAGCTTGAATGTGCGTGGATGTATATGCGAAATGACAAGAAACGATGAATTGCTGATAGTTAAGAGAATGAAAAGAAATTGGATGTCCTTCCCTAAAGCGAAACAAAGCTGATAGTGGGTAGTGGATTTTCGGTGGGTGGGAAATAAATGGGATAAATCTGGAGTATCAGAGTTGAGTTAGAGCAAAGGAAGGGGTAAGCAGTAATGTTGAAGGATCATTATGGAGGAGAAATAGAGAATTCTGAATGTTAAATACAAGAATTTATGTGGATTAAAGTAAAGGTTGGATGCGAAAAGTGGTCATAATAAGCGAGTATGTATGCACCTGGAAGAAGAGCAGGAATGGTAGAGGACAGAGAGAGATTTTGGAGATGTTTAAGTGAGGTACTAGGAGCCTTCGAGAACCCAAGTGAGAGAGTAATTGAGTGGTAGGGGACCTGAATGCTAAAGTAGGGGAAAACTACTAGAGAGGGTAATGGTATGTAAGTTTGGGTGCCAGGTCTGTAAATGATAATGGGAGGCCCCTATATTGAACTTTGTATATGAAAGTTGGTTTAGTTTATAGGTAATACATTATTTTAAGGAAAAAGAGGATAAATAAGTATAACAAGATATGATGTAGGGGGGCGATATGACAGTAGTTTGTTGGATTATGTATTGGTAGTAAAAGACTGTTGAAGTAGACTTCAGATGTACATGTTTATAGAGGGGCCACAGATATATCAGATCACTTTTTAGTTGTAGCTTACACTTGAGAGTAAAAGGTAATGGGATACAAGAGAATATAAGCATCAGGAAGAGAGAAGGTGAAGGTTTATAAACTAAAAGAGGAGCAGTTAGGGTAAGATTATAAAATAAACAGCTATTTGGAGGAAAAGATGTGGCTAAGAGAGCATAGGCAAGTGGGCGGTCGAAGAGGTTGATGGGAAGGTTTTTAAAAATGTAGTGTTGGAGTTTTTCAGCAGAAGTTTTGTGTTACAGGAAGGTGGGATGCGGGAGGGAAGAGGAGCGATTGGTGGAAATGATGAGTAAAGAGGAGTAGTAAGGGAGAAAAAGTTAGCAAATTGAAAAAAAAAGAAGTTTTTACAAAGTAGAAAAGTGATGCAAGGAAGAGGGAAGAGTATAATGGATAAAAACGAGAGAGGTTAAAGAGTGGGTGAGAGAAGGCAAGTGTACTAAAAAGAATAGAAAATGAGAGTGTGGGTGGATGTTATCAACAAATTTGTGTTTGTAAATAATAAAAAGAGTATAGGAAGTGAGAATTAACAAGTTAAGGAAGCCTAGATAACCAATGGATTTGTCAGTTAAAAATAGGAGAGGAGTTTATTAAATGGAGAGTTTAGAGTATTGGGAAGATGAGGGAATTTTTTGAGGATTGTTAAATGTTTATGAAGATAGGGAAGCTGTGATTTCGTGTAAAGGGCAATGAGGAATAACATCTTTGTAGAGTGAGGAAGACAGCCAGTTGTGAGTGTGGGGGATTCTGATGGGATAAAAAGATAAAATGTAAAAATCAGTGAGGGTATATAGTTTTGGAGTGGTTGGTGGCAGACACTTATTTAATAAATGTATGGAAGATGGCGGAAGGTACCTAGGGATTGTCAGAGAGCAATGCATAGTTCCTTGTATAAAGCAAAGAGGGGACAAAAGAGAGTGCAAAAGATTATAGGGGATAAGTTTGTTGAGTATACCTGTAAAGTCTTTAGGTAAGTTATTATTGAAGAGATTTAAGAGTAAGATGGAGAATAGTATAGCATTGAAACAAGGAGGCTTTAGGAAAGGTAGGGGGTGTGTGGACCAGACTAGTTTACAGTGAAACACATAATTGAATCAGTATTTCGATAAGGCTAAAGAGGTCTTTGTAACGCATTATGTGATTTGGAAAAGAGGCGTATGACCAGGTGGATAGGGGGGCAATGTGGCAGATGTAGCAGTGTATGAGAGATGGAGGTAGGTTACTGAAAGCAGTGGAAGAGTTTTTTAAACGAGGATAGTGAGGCTCAATGTAAGAGTATGTAGGAAAAGAGGGAATTATTTTCCCAGTAAAAACGTAGCAGCCTTAGACACACGGATGTGTGATGTCACCAACAAGTGGTTTGTTTATATTTATATAGATGGGGATGTAAGAGAAGTAAATGCGAGGGTCTTGCAAAGAGGCGTGGAGTTCAAAAGATAATGACTCACACATAAAGTAGGGAGTTTTTGTCACAAGTTTGCTCTTGCTGATGACACTGTGCTCTTTTGAGATTCTGAAGAGCGTTGCAAGATATGGTGATGAAATTTGGTAGGGATATGCATAAAGAAGAAAATTAAAAGTGAATAACAGGAAGATTAAGGTTATGAGGATTAACAAATAAGATACAGGTGATGAATAATTGGATATCAGATTGAGGGAGAGGGTATGGGAGGAGGTGAAATGTATTCAGATATTTGGGAGTAGCGTGTCAGCGGATGGGTTCTATGAAAAGATGAGGTGAATCATAGAATTGATGAGGGGAAAAGGGTGAGTTGGTGCACTTAGGAGTTTATGGAGACAAAGAACCTTTGTCCCTTGGCTAGGCAAAGAGGGGAATGTATAGAGTAAGTTTTACCACAACGACTCCTTATATTGGTGTGAAGCATGGGTGATGAATGATTGCAGCGAGGAGAAGGCTGAGGCAGTGGATATGTCATGTCCTTAGGGCAATGTTGGTGTGAATAAAAATGCAGAGAATTCGTAGTTTGGAAGTTAAGGAGGAGGTGCGGATTACAACACTGTTGTCCAGAGGGCTGAGGAAGGGTTTGGTTGGGCGGTTCGACAGGTAGAGAGAATGAGCGAAACAGAATGACTTCAAGGTGGTATAAGTCCTGTAGTAGGAAAAATGCGGGGTATGGGTCGTCCTACTAAAAGATGCGAGGGAGGGGGTAAAGGGGTTTTGTGTGCGTAGGGGGCTTTGGACTTTCAGCAGGCATGCGTAGCGTGTTTGATAGGGTGAATGGAGAACAAATGGTCACATTTAATACTGACGTGCTGTTGAGTGTGAGCAAAGTTAACATTTATTGAAGGTGATTCAGGGAAACCGCAAGACCGGACTTGAGTCCTGGAGATGGGAATACAGTGCCTTGCACTCATGAAGGAGGGGTGTTAATGTTGCAGTTTAAAAACTGTAGTGTAAAGCACCCTTCTGGCAAGACAGTGATGGAGTGAATGATGGTGAAAGTTTTTCTTTTTTGGGCCATCCTGCCTTGGTGGGAATCGGCCAGTGTGATAATAATAATAAAAAAAAAATAAACTTACTTCCTTGTTAAGCATTTCGGACAAATTAGGTCAATTTTGTCTCGGGATGAGACCCACACCAATCGCCTAATACCAGGTACCTATTAATACTGGTGGGTTAACATGGACAACCGGTGTAAGGAAACACGCCCAATGTTTCAACCTTCGCAGGGAATCGAAACCGGACCCTCACCGTGTGAAGCGAGAACTTTTGCCACTAGGCCACGGGCCTGGTACAAATACACATAAATACAGTTACACAGATTATCATATATAGTAATATATGTGTAAATTACCTAAGATAACCTAAAAAAGTCAGACAAAGTGACTTATTTTCACTATTATTTAAACCTTAAAAGTTAAAGCAGCTAGTAACTAAGTAACTCAACTGTGTGAAAATCAATTAATATAAAATGATATATACTAGGAATAAGGACAACCGAGTTATTTGCATTAACATTAAGGAGAGGATCAGCATACAATAATACGTACCCAAATATTAGCTAAACCAGAAATCACTCTCCTCCTTTTCTGAAGCTTCCTTCATTAGGTACCTTTTAGCTCTCTTCCAAAACTGGTTCATGCTAGGTCAGGTTTTCACATGTGCAGGCAATCCGTTCCACTTCTTTATTGATGCACAATAAAAGGTGCTTGAAGCATGACCACCTACTGTAAGTACTACAAAATTGTGCTCGCTTTTCCTAGTACCATACTGGTTTTGGTTCGTAGATGAATGGTTCACAGAACCGACACGTTGATAAATTAGACACATGTGCAACTCTTGGGTATCTTTATTGAGGAAACGTTTCGCCACACAGTGGCTTCATCAGTCCATACAAAGGAGAATCTTGAAGAACAGGAGGAGAATGAGGTAATTGGTCCCTCAACCTTGAGTCAATGTGGTCAGTCCATCAATCTTGAATAGAATACGGCATACGTGCGGAGAAGCTTATAAACCGTAGGCAGGAGAGGTGCAGCAGTCGTAGGTGGTGTCACATTTGTTCAATGTGGAAGTAGGTACGACTGCTGCACCTCTCCTGCCTACGGTTTATAAGCTCCTTCTCCGCTCATATGCCGTATTCTATTCAAGATTGATGGACTGACCATATCGACTCAAGGTTGAGGGACTGATTACCTCATTCTCCTCCTGTTCTTCATGCTTCTCCTGTGTATGGACTGATGAAGCCACTGTGTGGCGAAATGGTTTTGGTTCCCAACCTTAACAAACTTGGCAGCAAGATATTCTGAACACTGCTTCTGAGCAATTGTATAAACGTGATTTAACTGGCACTTGAGGTATGCTCAAGGTATATTCCCTTAAAAAAATGGAGAAGATGAAAACTAGAAAGATAAAGGCGCTCCCTATACAGGCGAAGGCAAAGAATAACAGAGCGGCTAAAAGAGGCTAATATATCTGCAATATGTAGGGAGACACTGGTCAGAGAAATAACAAACATCGAACTAATGTTAAAGGAATCTTACAGGAGTCAAGAAACGCGAGAAGAACAAAAAGCCATAAATGAAATTGAAAGAAACCCAAAGTATTTCTTTTTTAATACAAATCAGACTCTAGAACAACATCCAGTATTGGGCCCCTACTTAGACGAGATGGGTCCTACACAGATGAAGGCAAGGAAATGAGTGAGCTACTCAAGTCTCAATATGACTCGGTTTTTAGCAAGCCGCTAACCAAACTGAGAGTCGAAGGCCTAAATTAATTTTTTTGAGACAGAGAATTTGGTAGACACACACATATCTAATATTATTCTGACGCCAAATAATTTCGAAAAGGCGATAAATGACATGCCAATGCACTCTGCCCCAGGGTCAGACTCATGGAACTCCGTGTTCATCAAGAACTGCAAGAAACCCCTATCACGTGCTTTTAACATCCTATGGAGAGGTAGCATGGACACTGGGTTGTCCCACAGTTGCTAAAAACAACAGACATAGCCCCACTCCACAAAGGGGAAAGTAAAGCAATAGCAAAGAACTACAGACCAATAGCAATAACGTCCCATATCAATAAAATCTTTGTAAGGGTTCTAAGAAGCAAGATCACGACCATCTAGATACCCATCAGTTACACAACCTAGGGCAACATGGGTTGAGAGCAGGTCGCTCCTGTCTGTCCCAACTACTGGACCACTACGACAAGGTCCTGGATGATCTAGAAGACAAACAGAATGCAGATGTAATAATATACAATGACTTTGGTGTAACAGCGCACAAAATGCGTGTTAAAGGAATAACCGGTAAAGTTGGTAGATGGATCTGTAAAGAGTAGTAGTCAACAGATTAAAGTCTGAGGCGGCTACGGTGAAAAGCTCTTTTCCACCAGGCACAGTACTCGCCCCCATCTTGTTCTTCATCCTCATATCTGACATAGACAGGGATATAAGCCACAGTGCTGTGTCTTCCTTTGCAGATGACACCCGAATCTGCATGTCAGTGTCCTCCACTGAAGACACTGCAAGGCTCCAGGCGGACATCAACCAAATCTTTAAATTGGCCACAGAAAACAATATGACGTTCAATGATGAGAAATTTCAATTACTCCGATTTGGAAAACGTGAGGAAATTAAAACTTCATCGGAGAATAAAACAAATTTCAACCACACAATAGAGCGAAAAACTGATGTCAAAGACCTGGGAGTGAACATGTCAGAGGATGTAAAGTAAAAGGACACAAGTGCAACTAATGTGACATTTATTGTGGCAACGTTTCGCTCTCCAGGAGCTTTATTAAGCCATTACAAACAATACATGGACACAGAGGGTATATAAAGGCTCTGAGTAAGGTGCAATACTAGTGAGGTACCATTTCAATGTTCACTAGTGGTAGTAGTAGTAGTAGTAGTAGTAGTAGTAGTAGTAACAAAAATAATACAATATGGTAGAGCAATTAATTCGTACGTGAGTAAAAGGATATAAAAGCTATTACTTGGGTAACATAAAAATAGGTTGGACAAATATAGACTGGAAAGAGGCAGGTTGTTTCAGTGTTCACTCCTGTAATGTGCTTTGTGTAGTATAACAGGAGAGACTATGTGATGGCAGGGTTTACTGTTTTCAGGAGGATTCTTGCTAAGACTTCGGAGATGGTGAAGCTGCCGTTGTTTTGTTTAATTGTATTCGAAACAGCGATCAGTGCTGATTCGAGGCACTTGCGTCTGCGGAAATTAGTTTCTTTGATCACTTATTTGTCGTCTCTGAATTTCATGAGATGATTGGTGGAATTTCGGTGTTGTACACAGGCGTTGTTCAAGTTATCGTTCCTACATGCGTAAATGTGTTCATTGAGGCGAGTGTTGAGGTTTCTGGCTGTTTCACCTACGTAAATCTTGTCACAGCCTCCACAGGGTATAGTGTAAACTCCTGCATTGACTGGTTCGTGGTGCTTGGGTTTTGTCCTGGTTAGATCCTTTATTGAAGTGCTAGAAGCGATGGCGACTCTGGTGTTAGCTTGTGAAAGTACTTTTGAGACGTTTAGTGCAACCTGGCTGTTGGGAAGAATTATAACTTTGTTGGGAGCGGTGTTGATGCATGGAGAATTAATGATCTGAAGAGCTCTTTTCTTGCAGTCTTTGATGAAAAAAGGAGGAAATTGTAACTCAGTGAATGCTTGGTGAATGTATGTACATTCCTCGTCAAGAAACTCAGGACTACAAATTCGGTATGCTCTTAGGAAAAACCCGATGATGATGCCTCTTTTGGTCTTGGTATCTTGACTGGAATAGAAGTGTGTGAGATCATTTTTATTGGTGGGTTTCCGATAAACTTGAAATCTTAGGTTGTTGTCTACTTTGTGAATGAGGACGTCGAGGAAAGGTAGCCTGTCATTGGACTCTTCTTCTAGTGTAAACTGGATCGCCGGTTCAACTGCGTTGAGCCTTGCCTGAAGATTCCGTACATCAAAACGTTTGGGAGTATTACGAGGACGTCGTCCACGTAACGTAACCAAGTGACGCTAGAAGGGATGATGTTGGCGAAGTGTTCGGACTCTAGGTGTTCCATGTATAAGTTGGCTAGGACGGCACTGATGGGGGACCCCATTCCCATGCCGTAGGTTTGTTTGTAGAGCTTGTTATTGAAAGAAAAACAGTTGAAATTAACACAGAGTTCAATCAAGTCAACAAAATCTCCGGGAGGTAGAGGAAGATTAAGGTCCTGATTGACTTTACGTCGTAGAACCTCGATGGCTTTTTTGGTAGGTACTTTTGTGAAGAGGGAAGTCACATCCAAACTTCTTAGTTTCTTGTTACGAATGGAGAGGTTTCGGATGCGGTTGAGAAGGTCGCCTGAGTGTTTAAGATGAGCGGGGCTGATGGTCCCCAGAAGGCAGGAAAGATGTTTGGCAAGAACTCCGGCTAGTTTGTGTGGAGCACTGCCTATTCCTGACGTGATTGGTCTGAGAGGAATATTGTGTTTATGGGTCTTGGGTAAACCATTCATGTGTGCTGGTTTAGGGTTGCTTGGTAATAAGTACAGAAGTTTCTTCCCTTCTCTAGTGCGTTTGAGTATTAGTCTGGTTTTGTATAGAAAATCTTTTGTGAGCGTCTCCCACTGTTGAGTGCTGATGGGTTCGTATGTAGATTGATCATTCAAAAGGTCCATCATTTTAGTGTTGTAGTCACTGGTGTAGAGTATGACGACTCCACCTCCTCTGTCGGCGGTGGTGACGATAATGTTGGGGTCGTTGGCGAGGTTCTTAAGGGCAGTGATGTATCGTCTAGGAAGATTAGAAGAAGAAGGTTCACATAATGATCAATGAATGATCAGTCTACATACGAACCCATCAGCACTCAACAGTGGGAGACGCTCACAAAAGATTTTCTATACAAAACCAGACAAATACTCAAATGCACTAGAGAAGGGAAGAAACTTCTGTTCTTATTACCAAGCAACCCTAAACCAGCACACATGAATGGTTTACCCAAGACCCATAAACACAATATTCCTCTCAGACCAATCACGTCAGGAATAGGCAGTGCTCCACACAAACTAGCCGGAGTTCTTGCCAAACATCTTTCCTGCCTTCTGGGGACCATCAGCCCAGCTCATCTTAAACACTCAGGCGACCTTCTCAACCGCATCCGTAACCTCTCCATCCGTAACAAGAAACTAAGAAGTTTGGATGTGACTTCCCTCTTCACAAAAGTACCTACCAAAAAAGCCATCGAGGTTCTACGACGTAAAGTCAATCAGGACCTTAATCTTCCTCTACCTCCCGGAGATTTTGTTGACTTGATTGAACTCTGTGTTAATTTCAACTGTTTTTCTTTCAATAACAAGCTCTACAAACAAACCTACGGCATGGGAATGGGGTCTCCCATTCAGTGCCGTCCTAGCCAACTTATACATGGAACACCTAGAGTCCGAACACTTCGCCAACATCATTCCTTCTGGCGTCACTTGGCTACGTTACGTGGACGACGTCCTCGTAATAACTCCCAAACGTTTTGATGTACGGAATCTTCAGGCAAGGCTCAACGCAGTTGAACCGGCGATCCAGTTTACACTAGAAGAGTCCAATGAAAAGCTACCTTTCCTCGACGTTTCCCCATTCACAAAGTAGACAACAACCTAAGATTTCAAGTTTATCGGAAACCCACCAATAAAAATGATCTCACACACTTCTATTCCAGTCAAGATACCAAGACCAAAAGAGGCATCATCATCGGGTTTATCCTAAGAGCATACCGAATTTGTAGTCCTGAGTTTCTTGACGAGGAATGTACATACATTCACCAAACATTCACTGAGTTACAATTTCCTCCTTTTTTCATCAAAGACTGCAAGAAAAGAGCTCTTCAGATCATTAATTCTCCACGCATCAACACCGCTCCCAACAAAGTTATAATTCTTCCCAACAGCCAGGTTGCACTAAACGTCTCAAAAGTACTTTCACAAGCTAACACCAGAGTCGCCATCGCTTCTAGCACTTCAATAAGGATCTAACCAGGACAAAACCCAAGCACCACGAACCAGTCAATGCAGGAGTTTACACTATACCCTGTGGAGGCTGTGACAAGATCTACGTAGGTGAAACAGCAAGAAACCTCAACACTCGCCTTAATGAACACATTTACGCATGTAGGAACGATAACTTGAACAACGCCTGTGTACAACACCGAAATTCCACCAATCATCTCATGAAATTCATAGACGCCCAATTAGTGATCAAAGAAACTAATTTCCGCAGACGCAAGTGCCTCGAATCAGCACTGATCGCTGTTTCGAATACAATTAAACAAAACAACGGCAGCTTCACCATCTCCGAAGTCTTAGCAAGAATCCTCCTGAAAACAGTAAACCCTGCCATCACATAGTCTCTCCTGTTATACTACACAAAGCACATTACAGAGAGTGAACACTGAAACAACCTGCCTCTTTCCAGTCTATATTTGTCCAACCTATTTTTATGTTACCCAAGTAATAGCTTTTATATCCTTTTACTCACGTACGAATTAATTGCTCTACCATATTGTATTATTTTTGTTACTACTACTACTACTACTACTACTACTACTACCACTAGTGAACATTGAAATGGTACCTCACTAGTATTGCACCTTACTCAGAGCCTTTATATACCCTCTGTGTCCATGTATTGTTTGTAATGGCTTGATAAAGCTCCTGGAGAGCGAAACGTTGCCACAATAAATGTCACATTAGTTGCACTTGTGTCCTTTTACTTTACATATTGTCGGTAATTCTACCAACTTTATGTCAGAGGACATCATCTTCAAGGACCATAACACTGTATCAATCGCATCTGCTAGAAAAATGACAGGATGGATAATGAGAACCTTCAAAACTAGGGAGGCCAAGCCCATGATGACACTCTTCAGGTCACTTGTTTTATCTAGGCTGGAATATTGCTGCACACTAACAGCACCTTTCAAGGCAGGTGAAACTGCTGATCTAGAAAATGTACAGAGAACCTTCACGGCGCGCATAACGGAGATAAAACACCTCAATTACTGAGAACGCTTTAAGTTCCTAAACCTGTATTCCCTAGAACACAGGAGGGAGAGATGCATGATTATATACACCTGGAAAATCCTAGAGGGACTAGTACCGAACTTGCACACGAAACTCACTCACTACGAAAGCAAAAGACTCGGCAGACGGTGCAACATCCCCCCAATGAAAAGCAGGGGTGCCACTAGCACGATAAGAGACAAAATAAGTGTCAGGGGCCCAAGACTGTTCAACTGCCTCCCAGCATATATAAGGGGGATTACCAATAGACCCCTGACTGTCTTCAAGCGGGCACTGGACAGGCACCTAAAGTCAGTACCTGACCAGCCGGGCTGTGGTTCGCACGTTGGATTACGTGCGGCCAGCAGTTACAGCCTGGTTGATCAGGCGCTGATCCACCATGAGGCCTAGTCATAGGCCGGGCCGCGGGGGCGTTGACCCCCGGAACTCTCTCCAGGTATAGGCCAGGTATTGTTTGAGAGCTAGACACAGAGTAGGCAGACACTTTGCCTGTTTAAAGAGGAACTTGAGCCTGGCATTAGCTTTCGTTACTACAATGTGTTCCATATCAATTCTCCTGACATGCTTGGGTCACAAGGAATTTCCAGATACTTCACTGCAGATACTCAAGTGATGGTTCCCAGTGCATTCGGCATTAAAATTATTTACCCTTTTCAGTGTAATTTTCGTGGCAAAGAGTATGGCTTCTGTTTTCCCGAGGTGTAACGATACTTTGTTGTCTACTAACCATTAGCTGCAGGACTCTAATTGTAGTGATAGTACCATTACTATATGTTGTGGGTCTTTGCCTATTTTTGTAAGCTGCTCCTCAAGTTTATTCCTACTGAACCTCCGTTTACTGTAACTGATTTTCACAGAGTTGAGTTATTTAGCTATCTTAATTTTTAAGGTTACAATAATGTCCGATTTCAATATCTTACAGCTAGGCTTTAAATAATATGATATTACGAGGCCCCCAGTGGAGAAAGTCATTTCGTCGGACTTTTTTTTGGGTTACCTAGGTAATTTACACACGTCATGTATGATAACTGTCGTCACCTAAACTTTTATAACTGTACTTAGGTGTACCTGTACCTAAATAAACTTACACTCCTTCAGAGTGTGAGCACTGTACTTCCTGCCTCCAGAACTTAAGTCCGACAAACCCATGTCCCTGAATCCCTTCATAAATGTTACCTTGCTCACATTCCAACAGTGCTTCAAGCCATAAAAACCACTTGCCTACACTCCCATCTAACACGCTAACACGAGACTGTTGGATATCCAAGATCTTCGCACTCAAAACCTCCTTTATCCTCTTCCCTTAACCTTTTCTGGAATGACCTTTACCACTCCTTCCCTTCACCCCAGATTTATACACCATCCTGGTCATTATATATTACTCCATCCTTTCTAAATGTCCAAATCACCTGGATAACCCCTCCTCAATTCTCTAAATAATACGTGTGGTAACCCCTCACCACATTTCTAATCTTCGTGCTACTAATTCTCTGCATAATATTCACACTACACATTGCTTTCAAACATGACATCTCTGCTGTCTCGAGTCTCCTCCTCACTGCAGCCTTAAAAAACAATATTATTCACCTAAACAAGTGTTGGTACCACTATACTTTGGTACATTCCTCTGCTGTGTCTCCATAAACAAAGTTCTTTGTCTCCACAAATATCTCGAAGCGCCACCCAATTTTTTTCGTGGTCTCTTCTATAGTTCACATAGTCGCAGCTTATTGGTAGAGAATTCGATTAACAACTGAAAGGGCCTGGGTTCGAATCCTAATGTAAGAGACTCAAGGCTTTGTCACCTTACACATAACGGAGATAAAACACCTCAATTACTGGGAGCGCTTGAGGTTTCTAAACCTGTATTCCCTGGAACGCAGGAGGGAGAGATACATGATTATATACACCTGGAAAATCCTAGAGGGACTAGTACCGAACTTGCACACGAAAATCACTCACTACGAAAGCAAAAGACTTGGCAGACGATGCACCATCCCCCCAATGAAAAGCAGGGGTGTCACTAGCACGTTAAGAGACCATACAATAAGTGTCAGGGGCCCGAGACTGTTCAACTGCCTCCCAGCACACATAAGGGGGATTACCAACAGACCCCTGGCAGTCTTCAAGCTGGCACTGGACAAGCACCTAAAGTCAGTTCCTGATCAGCCGGGCTGTGGCTCGTACGTTGGTTTGCGTGCAGCCAGCAGCAACAGCCTGGTTGATCAGGCGCTGATCCACCAGGAGGCCTGGTCACAGACCGGGCCGCGGGGGCATTGACCCCCGAAACTCTCTCCAGGTAAACTCCAGGGGTGATATCCTTAAAGAACACACCTAAGGACTGCTTGGTTATGTTACGTTAATATTAGAAGCAAGCGTTCTTGTATAGTAGTCTACATGATGGTTTAGCAGGCTGCACAGATGTGCTTTCTATGCATCACATTAATAAGATAAGATTTCGTTCGGACTTTTAACCCCACAGGGTTAGCCACCCAGGATAACCCAAGAAAGTCATTGCGTCTTCAAGGACTATCTGTGTTACTGCCACTGGGATCCTCAATATTGTCCCCCAGGATGCGACCCACACCATTCGACTAACACCCAGGTACCTATTTGCAGCTACGTGAACAGGACAACAGGTGTAAGGAAACGCGTCGAAATGTTTCCACCTCGCCGGGAATCGAACCCGGGCCCTCCGCGTGTGAAGCGAGAGCTTTTGCCACAGGATCTTCTAACATTTTAGTGTGTTATTTGAAGGATGTCAGTAGTGTAGCCGTCAACCTACCTGACAACTGTTAACAAACACATAGCATGCAACTCTCATACTATACACAAACTTGTTTTGTATTTTTTTCACGAGTCGCTAAATCCATCCGAGTCATTCATCAGGTGTGGTGGAGACTCCGTCTCCATTAAGCGCTGCTTGTCCTTCACCATCCAGGCTCTTAAGCATCACTAACTTGTGCACACACTGTGTAACATATATATTTTATCAACTGATGTTTACACTATGGTATGTGGGGTGATATGGGGTGATTTTCTTTACTCCCTGAACTTTTCCCTTGAAATTTCGTGCAGTATGAAGAACAGAACTGAACTGCATAATCTAAACGAGGACTTAACTGTATAAATGAACATAATCTTGGAAGTTTTATTCTTAACGAACAAACAAAAAGTTTATTAGGTTTATACAATGTTTTTTATCAGAATGATTAGTAGTAGTTAAGGAGAGTTGCTAGAAGTGATACAGCACACGCACCTCAGATCCACAGCACAAGTGTGTCCTCACACTTATTATAGTGTTAATGTCTGAAGCAAGTCTCAGTACATCACCATAAACTATCATAAAACACTTCATAATTGAAACTTACCTCACTGTAACACAATGATAACAATACTTATAATGAGACAAGAGATAGAGCAAAGAACAAGTGCTTGACATGTGACAGACCTGACCAAGAATGGGGAGAGAACTCAGCAAGAATGGGGAGAGAACTGAGCAAGGAATGGGGAGAGAACTGAGCAAGGAATGGGGAGAGAACTCAGCAAGGAATGGGGAGAGAACTGAGCAAGGAATGGGGAGAGAACTAAGCAAGTAATGGGGAGAGAACTGAGCAAGGAATGGGGAGAGAACTGAGCAAGGAATGGGGAGAGAACTGAGCAAGGAATGGGGAAGAGGGTAGATTACGTGAAGGATGTTTTCTGGAGGTTAACTCCTCCCCCACCACGATCTAGTCTCAGACCAGGCATCCTGACTAATCATAGCCTGATCAACCAGGCTATTACTGTTGGCTGCATGCAGTCCAACATAGAAAGCACAGGTCGGCTAGTAGAAAGAAGGCAGAAGGAGGGAGGTAAACTAGCAGTGAGACACTCGGCAATACTTGCTTCACTATAACACTAATGAAATAATGTTCACAAAGTGTGAGCTTAATATAGAACCTTCCAAGGGTTTCTCACACACCAGTAGTAGTAGTAGTACTACCAGTAGTGGTAATAGTAGTAGTGATAGTAGTAGTGCTACTAGTAGCGGTGGTGGTGGTGGTAATAGTAGTACTACTAGTAAAGGTAATATAGTGATGGTAGTAGTAGTACAACTAGTAGTGGTAATAGAGTGGTAGTAGTAGTAGTACTATTAGTAGCGTAATATAGTGGAGGTGGTAGTAGTACTATTAGAAGCGTAATATAGTGGTGGTGGTAGTATTAGTACTATTAGTAGCGTAATATAGTGATGGTGGTAGTAGTACTATTAGTAGCATAATATAGTGGTGATGGTAGTAGTAGTACTATTAGTAGCGTAATACAGTGGAGGGGGTAGTAGTAATATTAGTAGCGTAATATAGTGGTGGTGGTAGTAGTACTATTAGTAGCGTATTATAGTGGTGGTGGTAGTAGTAGTACTATTAATAGCGTAATATAGTGGTTTTGGTAGTAGTACTATTAGTAGTGTAATATGGTAGTGGTGGTAGTAGTACTATTAGTAGTGGTGGTGGAAGTAGCAGTACTACTAGTAGTGGTGGTGGTAGTAGTGGTACTACTAGTAGTGGTAATTTAGTGGTGGTAGGACTACTACTAGTGGTGGTGGCAATAGAAGTACTACTAGTAGTGGTAATATAGTGGTGGTAGTAGTAGTACTACTAGTAGCGTAATATAGTGGTGGTGGTGGTAGTAGTAGTACTACTAGTAGTAGTGGTGGTAATAGTAGTAGTACAAGTAGTGGTAATATAGTGGTGGTAGTAGTACTATTACTATTAGCGTAATATAGTGGTGGTGGGAGTAGTAGTACTACTAGTAGCGTAATATAGTGGTGGTGGTGGTAGTAGTAGTACTACTAGTAGAGGTGGTGGAAGTAGAAGTACTACTAGTAGTGGTGGTGGTAGTAGTGGTGGTGGCAGTAGTACTACTACTAGTAGTGGTGGTGGTGGTAGTAGTACTACTAGTAGTGGTGGGGGAAGCAGTACTACTACTAGCAGTAGTGGTTGCAGCAGCAGTACTACTAGTAATGGTGGTGGAATCAGTACTGCTACTAGTAGTGGTGGTAGCAATAGTAGTACTAATAGTAGTGGTGGTGGTAGTAGTAGTATTAGTAATGGTGGTGGTAGTAGTAGTACTATTAGTAGTGTAATATAGTAGTGGTGGTGGTAGTAGTAGCACTACCAGTAGTGGTGGTGGTAGTAGTACTATTAGTAGCGTAATATAGTAGTGGTGGTGGCAGTAGTAGTACTATTAGTAGTGTAATATAGTGGTGGTGGTAGTAGTATTATTAGTAGTAGTGTAATATAGTGGTGGTAGTACTACTACTACTAGTAGTAGTCGTGGTGGTGGTAGTAGCACTACTAGTAGTGGTGGTGGTAGTAGTAGTACTACTAGTAGTAGTGGTGGTAGTAGTAGCACTACTAGTGGTGGTGGTAGTAGTAGTACTATTAGTAGAGTAATATAATGGTGGTGGTGGTAGTATTATCATTAGTAACAGTGTAATAAAGTGGTGGTAGTAGTACTATTAATAGCGTAATATAGTGGTAGTGGGGGTGGTAGTAGTAGTGCTACTAGTGGTGGTGGTGGTGGTAGTAGTAGTAGTACTACTAGTAGTGGTGGTGGTAGTAGTAGTACTACTAGTAGTGGTGGTGGTAGTAGTAGTACTACTAGTAGTGGTGGTGGTAGTAGTAGCACTACTAGTAGTGGTGTGGTAGTAGTAGTACTACTAGTAGTGGTGGTGGTAGTAATAGTACTACTACTAGTAGTGGAGGTGGTAGTAGTAGTACTACTAATAGTAGTGGTGGTGGTAGTAGTAGTACTACTAATAGTGGTGGTGGTACTAGTAGTAGTACTAATAGTAGTGGAAGGTGGTAGCAGTAGTACTACTAGTAGTGGTAATATAATGGTGGTAGTAGTAGTACTAGTAGTAGTGGTAATACAGTGGTGGTAGTAGTAGTAATACTAGTAGTGGTAATATAGTGGTGGTGGTATTAGTAGTAGTACCAGTAGTGGTGGTGGTAGTAGTAGTAGTACAACTAGTAGTGGTAATACAGTGGTGGTGGTAGTAGTAGTAGTACCAGCAGTGGTGGTGGTAGTAGTAGTACAATTAGTAGTGGTAATATAGTGGTAGTAGTAGTAGTACTATTAGTAGCGTAATATAGTGGTGGTGGTGGTAGTAGTAATATTAGTAGCGTAATAGAGTAGTGGTGGTGGTAGCAGTACTATTACTAGCGTAATATAGTGGTGGTGGTAGTAGTACTATTAGTAGTGTAATATAGTGGTGGTTGAAGTAGTAGTACTATTAGTAGCGTAAAATAGTGGTTGTACTAGTACTACTACTAGTAGTGGTGTGTTATGTGGTAAATACTACTACTTAGTGGTGGTGGAGTATAGTACTACTAGTGTTGGTAATATAGTGGGTAGTGGTAGTAGTACTACTAGTAGCGTATTAGTATAAGTGAAGTGGTGGTGGTGGTGGTGGTGTGGTGTGGTGGTAGTAGTAGTAGTATTAGTAGTGGTAATATAGTGGTGGTAGCAGTACTATTATTAGTAGCGTAATATAGTGGTGGTGGGAGTAGTAGTACTACTAGTAGCGTAATATAGTGGGGGCGGTGGTAGTAGTAGTGCTACTAGTAGTGGTGGTGGTAGTAGCAGTACTACTAGTAGTGGTGGTAGTGGTGGTGGCAGTAGTAGTACTAATAGTAGTGGTGGTGGTGGTAGTAGTACTACTAGTAGTGGTGGTGGTAGCAGTACTACTACTACTAGTAGTGGTGGCGGCAGTAGTAGTGCTACTAGTAGTCGTGGTGGTAGTAGTATTAGTAGTACTAGTAATGATGGTGGTGGTAGTAGTACTACTACTACTAGTAGTGGTGGTGGTGGTGGTAGTAGCACTACTAGTAGCGGTGGTGGTAGTGGTAGTGCTATTAGTAGTGTAATATAGTGGTTGTGGTAGTAGTAGTAGTACTACTAGCAGTGGTGGTGGTAGTAGTAGTAATACTACTACTGTAGTGGTGGTAGTAGTAGTAGTACTACTACTAGTAGTGGTGGAGGTAGTAGTAGTACTACTAGTAGTGGTGGTGGCATTAGTAGTACTACTAGTAGTGGTGCTGGTAGTGGTAGTACTATTAGTAGTGTAATATATAGTGGTGGTAGTAGTACTATTAGTAGTGTAATACAGTGGTGGTGGTGGTGGTGGTAGTAGTAGTACTATTAGTAGCGTAATATAGTAGTGGTGGTAATAGTACTATTAGTAGTGTAAAACAGTGGTGGTGGTGGTGGTGGTAGTAGTAGTACTATTAGTAGCGTAATAGTGGTGGTGGTAGTAGTACTATTAGTAGTGTAATATAGTGGTGGTGATGGTGGTGGTAGTAGTACTATTAGTAGTGTAATGTAGTGGTGGTGGTGGTGGTAGTAGTACTATTAGTAGTGTAATGCAGTGGTGGTGGTGGTGGTAGTAGAACTATTAGTAGTGTAATACAGTGGTGGTGGTGGTGGTGGTGGTAGTAGTAGTACTATTAGTAGTGTAATATAGTGGTGGTGGTGGTGGTAGTAGTACTATTAGTAGTGTAATGTAGTGGTGGTGGTGGTGGTAGTAGTACTATTAGTAGCGTAATATAGTGCTGGTGGTAGTAGTACCATTAGTAGTGTAATATAGTGGTGGTGGTGGTAGTAGTACTATTAGTAGTGTAATATAGTGTTGGTGGTAGTAGTACTATTAGTAGCGTAATATAGTGCTGGTGGTAGTAGTACTATTAGTAGTGTAATATAGTGGTGGTGGTAGTAGTACTATTAGTAGTGTAATATAGTGTGGTGGTAGTAGTACTATTAGTAGCGTAATATAGTGGTGGTGGTAGTAGTACTATTAGTAGTGTAATATAGTGGTGGTGGTAGTAGTACTATTAGTAGTGTAATATAGTGGTGGTGGTAGTAGTACTATTAGTAGTGTAATATAGTGGTGGTGGTGGTGGCTATAGTGGTATATAGTGGTGGTGTGCTGGTGGTGGTGGTGGTATAGTACATTAGTAGTGTAATATAGTGGTGTGGTAGTAGTACTATTAGTAGTGTAATATATGTGGTGGTGGAGTTACTATTAGTAGTGTAATATGTGTGTGGTGGGGTAGTAGTACTATTAGTAGTGTAATATAGTGGTGGTGTGGTTTGGGTGGTGTGGTGTGTGGTGGTGGTGGTGGGTATAGTACTATAGTAGTGAATATAGTGGTGGTGGTGGTAGTACTATTAGTAGCGTAATATAGTGCGGTGGTGGTGTACTATTAGTAGTGTAATTAGTGTGGTGTTGTAGTACTATTAGTAGTGTAATATAGTGGTGGTGGTAGTAGTACTATTAGTAGCGTAATATAGTGCTGGTGGTAGTAGTACTATTAGTAGCGTAATATAGAGCTGGTGGTAGTAGTACTATTAGTAGCGTAATATAGTGGTGGTGGTAGTAGTACTATTAGTAGCGTAATATAGTGCTGGTGGTAGTAGTACTATTAGTAGCGTAATATAGTGGTGGTGGTAGTAGTACTATTAGTAGCGTAATATAGTGCTTGGTGGTAGTAGTACTATTAGTAGTGTAATATAGTGCTGGTGGTGGTGGTAGTAGTACTATTAGTAGCGTAATATAGTGCTGGTGGTAGTAGTACTATTAGTAGTGTAATATAGTGCTGTGGTAGTAGTATATATAGTAAGCGTATATAGTGCTGGTGGTAGTAGTACTATTAGTAGCGTAATATAGTGGTGGTGGTAGTAGTACTATTAGTAGCGTAATATAGTGGTGGTGGTAGTAGTACTATTAGTAGCGTAATATAGTGGTGGTGGTAGTAGTACTATTAGTAGTGTAATATAGTGTGGTGGTAGTAGTACTATAGTAGTGTAATATATTGGTGGTGGTGGTAGTAGTACTATTAGTAGTGTAATATAGTGGTGGTGGTGGTAGTAGTACTATTAGTAGTGTAATATAGTGGTGGTGGTAGTAGTACTATTAGTAGCGTATTAGTGGTGGTGGTAGTAGTATATTAGTAGTGTAATTATAGTGTGTGGTGGTGGTAGTACTATTAGTAGGTTATATAGTGGTGGTGGTAGTAGTATATTAGTAGCGTAATTAAGTGCTGGTGGTAGTAGTACTATTAGTAGGTAATATGTGCTGGTGGTAGTAGTACTATTAGTAGCGTAATATAGTGGTGGTGGTAGTAGTACTATTAGTAGTGTAATATAGTGGTGGTGGTGGTGGTGGTGGTAGTACTATTAGTAGTGTAATATAGTGCTGGTGGTAGTAGTACTATTAGTAGCGTAATATAGTGGTGGTTGTGGTAGTAGTACTATTAGTAGCGTAATATACTGGTGGTGGTAGTATTACTATTAGTAGCGTAATACAGTGCTGGTGGTAGTAGTACTATTAGTAGTGTAATATAGTGTTGGTGGTGGTAGTAGTACTATTAGTAGTGTAATATAGTGTTGGTGGTGGTAGTAGTACTATTAGTAGCGTAATATAGTGGTGGTGGTGGTGGTAGTAGTGCTAATAATAGTGTAAATATGTGGTGTGGGTGGTAGTAGTTTGCAATATAGTGTAATAGTGTGTTTGTTGTTTTTGGTAGTAGTATATAGTAGGTAATAGGTAGGTGTAGTATACTATTAAT